>JAXCGZ010004113.1:2500-10000 GCA_037179515.1 Halocaridina rubra
AATAATATTTCATCATTTATATTATTCAATTTACTTATTTGTCCATCCATTTCTTTATCTGTTTATTCATTTATTTATTTACATTCAGCAATAATTTCAAAGGATCAACCTAGGTGAAATATTTTCTATTTCACCAAGTCGGCCTCCACAAATTTACACATATTAAATTATAGTACTCCCGTATACTAGGCAAGCTCTGCAGACAATTCCTTTAACCATGAATTTAGGGTTGTTGTTTGTTTTTTTGTAGCAAAACAAACAAGCTTCATCGTTGAATCCTTTCTCAAACTTTCTTACATAATGAAACTTCTGCTAAATTAAACACACGTGTCGTGCATAAGTTCACCAGTAACAGAGTGATAATCCACTATCAATATATATCCTCTTTGCCTTTCTTAAATAATCAGTCTACGTTTGAAAAAGACATTATTTCCTTCACATGTCCCCCCCCCCATGTCCAAGCTGTCACAAAGAAATCTGAAATGACCTCAGGGAGAAGGAATAGTAATGAATAGAGTAGGACAGAGAGCCATCTGAAGCCATCATATGAAAGATGTATAAATAAAAAAAGGTCTGCAAGTGAAGAGTTGATGTGTGCACCCTGTATCCGGCCCATCCACAATAAGACTTCCAAAACCACCTCATTGAGATGCAGCCCAAAGGCGATACGCCAAAGATTCATCAGAGAGTTCAGGATCCTACAAAGATGAATAAAAAATGAAGAACAATTGTTTGTAAGCATAAAAAAAATGTAAGTATAAAGCATTCTGATGTCTTATTAATACTATATTCAGAATGCTTACTCTTACAAGTAAAGCAGCTTTCACACCTAATTGGGGCGTCGCACGTGACATACCAAGTGGCACGCCAGTTGAAAACGAACATCCGGAAATATATGAAACCTTTCACACAGAAGTAGCGTTACACGTCTCATGTGCCACGCCACTTCTGTGTGAGAGGTTTCATATATTTCCGGATTTTCGTGTTCAACTGGCCTGTCACGTGGCATGCTACATGCGACGCACCACTTTGGTGTGAAAGCGGCCTAGGGTTCACATTTTCAGGCGAGGCAGTACATGCAGACACACATTGAGATATTTTTCCATTTAGAGAGAGCCATTCTAAACTATTTAAGGAATTCTAATAGTGGTCACGGTGTAATAGATTTTTTTTATATCAATACTGTAGTAAATACATATACGTAAGACTTACGATAAATAATTTTGTTGATGTCAAAATAATCCTCTACATTTATTTACACTTTTTCTCAAAACAAAAGCATACAAATAGTATAAAAAATACACAAACAAGCATATATATATATATATATATATATATATATATATATATATATATATATATATATATATATATATATATATATATATATATATATATATATATATATATATATATATATAAAATATATATATATATATATATATATATATATATATATATATATATATATATATATATATATATATATATATTTCAAATGAAGGTCCTTATAGACTTAAATAGGACTGGCCATAACAGCTCGATGTGAAGTTATGGTTCTTTTCTTATTCTTGGATATTCGTTACACATCCCTTTTTATCCCTTCACATTTGACATGTTACAATGCTCCCCAACTCTATAACTCTTTGCTTTCTTTCTTATCATCATTACCATTCTCTTTCTTTTTCTCCCTTGCCCTCAAGTTGCTACTTTTTCTTAAATGCTTTCATGGTGTCATGGTCAGATGAGGGGAAACTTTCTTTGTCCGTCTCGGTGTCACACTTATTAAAAAAAAACATTATATATATATATATATATATATATATATATATATATATATATATATATATTATATATATATATATATATATATACATATATATATACATATATATATATATATATATATATATATATATATATATATATATATATATATATATATATATATTACTGTAAGCATGTTAGTAGCATATCTATGGGAGAGCCTCTTTCTCTATACACTCAACGAGGACAAAGGCATGGTGACTTGAGACTTTTGGGCTCCGCTAACACACACACACACACACACACACACACACACACACACATATATATATATATATATATATATATATATATATATATATATATATATATATATATATATATATATATATATATAATCAATTAAGCACATTTACATCTGTGAAAACATGAATCATTTTTTACCCCGACCGAGACTCGAACCTAGGACTTATGATTACTAAGTCAAGGCGCTACCAACTACACACCACAGAAGGTTAAAAGGAATCCAACCTTATAGCTTATATTTGCTATACTTAGGAATGCACGCATTCTATCTGAATGCCACTATGTTCATATTACAGATTCCCCAACCTCACTCGTGGCTTCATTTTCGCATTTAATTCAATTCCCAATCTCATGCTTAATTAATTATTGTATAGCCCGAATGAGATTGGGAATTGAATTAAATGCGAAAATGAAGCCACGAGTGAGGTTGGGGAATCTGTAATATGAACATAGTGGCATTCAGAGAGAATGCGTTCATTCCTGAGTATAGCAGATATAAGCTATAAGATTGGATTTCTTTTAACCTTCTGTGGTGTGTAGTTGGTAGCGCCTTGACTTAGTAATTACAAGGCCTAGGTTCGAGTCCCGGTCGGGGTAAAAAATTATTCATGTTTTCACATATGTAATGTGCTTAATTGATTATTGTATAGCCCGAATGAGATTGGGAATTGAATTAAATGCGAATATGAAGCCACGAGTGAGGTTGGGGAATCTGTAATATGAACATAGTGGCATTCAGATAGAATGCGTTCATTCCTAAGTATAGCAGATATAAGCTATAAGGTTGGATTCCTTTTAACCTTCTGTGGCCTGTAGTTGGTAGCGCCTTGACTTAGTAATTATATGTCCTAGGTTCGAGTTCCGGTAGGGGTAAAAATAATGATTCATATATATATATATATATATATATATATATATATATATATATATATATATATATATATATATATATATATATATATATATATATATATATAAATGTATGTATATATGAAGAAATTATACATAAAATCACTAAGTCTTTAAATGTTACATAAGAGGCAAATGAGATTTCTTTATCAGGTTCTTCATATGAAAAAAATCTATCAGCTTGACATACGTTATAATAAAAAAAAATATATATTTCTTAAACCGCTTTAATGTCCAATGTAACTCACATTCTCATGATGGTCTTTTATTTTGGTAAACAATAAGATTGTGATTTTGAGCTCAGAAAACAAAAGGAAAACGAACTGAATTTATTGATGGGCAACGTAGAAAATATAATGCCTTAGGTATCAGTCCTTGTACACAACAACTATATGAAAAATGTGACAAGTATAACACTACCATAATGAGGTGTCTGAAGCAATGCCCTTAGCCAATTAAGCTCGAAAAAGGACGAAACTATTGGCAATAAACTCTGAATAACAAGACTATAAACTGAAATAACTTCAGAAAATTTAGTTACTTATCATCCCTTCACATTTGAGAAAGTCACAATACTCCCTATCTCTGTTTCTCTCTATGTTTTCTTCGTGCCCAGCCCGATGAGGGTAGATTATTATTATTTTTTTTTTTGGGCCCGTCCTGGTGTCAAAATCATGAAAACAAAAACAAAATAACAAAAATCACTAAAAGCATCTTTGCTCATGATTGAGCTCAAACTTATCACAGCGTAGACAAGCTATTTATATTCAGAAAAGCAAATTACCGGTCCTCATCGGACGCATTACTGGCAGTCAAATCTAACATCACAAGACTCTCAACATAACCATCAGAGTCTAATTTTCACAGTGCGTGCACCAGTCTTCGTATAGTCATAGGTACAACATGCATTTCAACGCTTGAATAACTTCATAACACATTCAAAACATTGATTCAAATGTAAGCTCATTCTTCGACACGTGAACAACCATTCTGGCATCACGCACAGGCCATTTGCATCCTGCAACGACTCCAGAGGCTTCGAGTCCAAAAATGCTACGGACTACGACTACAGACTACAGCGGTCTCTGACTTTTATAATGATTCACAATTCATACCAATAGATTTTCTTATCATCTTCTCTTACAATAGCATAGATTCACAAAGATACTTTACACTATATAAAATATAACTTGATGGTTAAAATACATAAACGACACCACTTCAATATCTTATTCAGTATGTGTATGAAAGTAAGTACCTGATGCAGAAGCAATCTTTAAATAAAGAACAGCAAGAAAGAAAAGTCTTCAGTGGATTAAAGAATAATTTCAATTTTTATATCAGGAAAGTATAGTATGAGTGATGCTTATACTTTGAAAAAAATTTTGTAAGCGCAGAATAGTTCTATTTTTTTTTTTAGCGTGACACCGGGACAGGCAAAAACTGCCCTCATCAATAAATGTCCGGGTACGAGAAAACACTAGGACGAAGGAAAAGAAAAAGGAGGACAAGGCAGAGACATACCAATATATTTTATTGACCTGACTTATCTTCTCGTCTGCTGGTATATTTGTATTCATTACTAATAGCCACGTCACTATATACTAAAATACCGTTCAACAGTTGAGTAAAATATCAAATTTTCTACTATCACTGCTTTAGCACATGTTCCTACAAGCGTGACACGCAAATACCTTTGTTAGACTAAAAAACTATCCACAGGTAGATAGATATATGATAACACTGACACCAGTGGATTGTGTAGCAGGTTTTAGACAAGATTTATATATATATATATATATATATATATATATATATATATATATATATATATATATATATATATATATATATATATATATATATATATAGATAGATAGATAGATAGATAGATAGATAGATAGATAGATAGATAGATAGATAGATAGATAGATAGATAGATAGATAGATAGATAGATGGATAGATAGATAGACAGATAGATAGCAAAAACAAAAATAAATTATCACTGAAAGGCAAGGTAGCAATGTATGAGACAGGAATTTGACCATGAGTTTTTTATTTGGATTTTCATAGCTGACGACAGCATTGTGCTCGGAGGTGAATGTGTGTACTAAATCATTATAAAAGTATAAAGTTGTTACTATAAGACATACAGCCCCATGCATTTGCATCTCTTTCTTGTAAAACAGTTTATGTATGAAGGTTGTAAACAGATAACTACTTACTATTCTATGCTCCCAGAATAAAAATTTAACACTCTCTAGCCAGCTCTCTATATATTTAATTTTCTAATTCTAATATTATCATAAAATTAAAATATAAAATAATTACAGTGCACATCTTGTTTGTCCAAGTCTTTGATTTTTGCACAGATATTTATGTTTCTATAATAAAAGCATAGATCACTAAACCCTCATGTTCAATTTTACTATAAGTGAACTCGTAATATTCCGGTTATACATCACGGACTCCCTTTTCTACCAAGGGCTAGGACGGTTGCCTTCTTGCGAGGGACTTCTTTTGGCAGATGTAAGCGTTACCTTGAATGCATGCCATTGCTAACCTCAGACCGTGACGGGGCGCGAACCCTCGACCTGACGCCTCAATGTCGCGGACACTACCGCTTGAGCCACGGTTACTACGATAAGTGAACTCGTAATGGCTAATCATATTTTTTAATGCAACATTTCATTGTCTATACATCCTCCATGTTAAGAGGTACACATCATTGCTAAAATCAAATAAAGCATTTACATAAACCGACTTAAAATTAACTAGTTCATTGATTACATGAAAAAGCCTTGAGGTACATTTCTTAAGCCACAACTAATGAAATCTGTAAACGTGTCAACAGAGCCATACCATCTGTTACACATAAGTAGCAAATTCTTTTTCTTTTCCAGGGTAATTTTAAGAATGCAACCCAGAAAGGTAAAAAGCGGAGGTGTGTGTGGTCATCCAGGAGAGGAAAAGCTTGCGTCCTCTCTGGAAAGGAGACCACCATGCCTAAAGAAAACTCCTTGAAGCCAAGTTAGGGTGGAAGGGGTAGGAGGAGATGGAAGAGGTGGAGTGTACACTGATAAAGTTAAGGAGGATTATGCGAGCAAGGGATAATCGTTCCTAAGTACACAGAGCTCAAGGGCGTGAGTTGATGGTGAATTTCAAGAAAGGGGTTGGGAGGGGATGGTTATGATGTCTCGCAGGTCTGAGGCAGGAGTGCTCAATACCAGTAGCTAATGCTTCTTAGGGGTGTGAGAGCACTTACGCCACCTCCTCACCTTCTTACCCCCCCCATTCCCTCCCCCATTTCTTTACAAATGACCACATCTTTGAGGAGATAATTCATTTTACCTTGAAGATGTTCGCTTGTTATCTGTAGTAAATGCTGAATAAGGATTTACTAAGAGTATTAATACAAAAAAAAAACTTGAAAGACTGCAAGGGAGCTGGCAGCGTGCACATCTTCCATACGTAAATGCCCTCAATGTCAGGGAGATATTTATAATTATATGTTGGATGACATGGTAGCGTAAAAAAATATATTATTTAAAAAACGTTGATAATTTAATGCAAAAAGATAACTTATTAAGACACATCTTACTTACTAAGAAGAAGAAGAAGAAGAAGAAGAAGAAGAAGAAGAAGAAGAAGAAGAAGAAGAAGAAGAAGAAGAAGAAGAAGAAGAAGAAGAAGAGAGGAGGAGGAGGAGGAGGAGGGGGAGGAGGAGGAGGAGGAGGAGGAAGAAGAAGAAGAAGAAGAAGAAAAAGAAGAAGAAGAAGAAGAAGTAAAAGAAGAAGAAGAAGAGGAGGAGGAGGAGGAGGAGTTAATGGTAGAAGTAGCAGTATTGCGATGAGGAGAAAAAGCATGAAGAAAAAGAAGAATCAAGAACACGACGCAGAGAATATAGCATTCCTATTAAAAATACATCCACACATTCACAAGGCTATAGAAAGTCCGTGAAAGCTGCCGTGGCTTTTTTTTTTTTTTTTTTCAGAGAATCCGCGCGTTCCATCAGTCAATCAGTTATCTTTCACTTGATGTTTGTTCGAATTCACTGGATCATAAGCAAATCAGCTTCAATTCTTACATAATCCTTACATAATTCTTTTTTGTCCTGTTTCTTTTAACAACCATGTACACATTTCGCTTAACAAATCTGGCGTCCATCATCATTGGCTTCTCCCACCCCAGACCCATTTGTTCATTTTCTTGATTAGCTGCATGCAGAGAAATACTGTAACCTTTCAAGAACTGCAAAGATTCTCAGTGGTTCTATAGATACACTTCAAGGTAACATCCTATCGGACCAATAATTTATTATATTTTCATACGAAAGAGTTTTATCTTTATGAGTTCACCACTTACAAGACTTGGCATTCATCTGTCACACTCTATATATAGCTATCCTTAAACGTTAGATTTTATTCCGCCTGCTTTCCTTTGGCTGAGACTTGCACCCTATCTCTACACTGGCTTTTTTTTTTTTTTTACTCTCGTGTTGCTGGAGGTGGGAGAGA
>JAXCGZ010004113.1:17500-27500 GCA_037179515.1 Halocaridina rubra
GAATTGCATAGACGATCTTGTTTTCTGCCTGCAGGCACCCAAGATTTTTGAGAACCGGTGTGATCTGGTCATATTTTCTTATTCCTTCCAGGCCAACTCAAGCTGCAAAATTAATAAGCTTCTGTATTCCAGCTATCTGAGTCTGTTTGGTAACTCCCCATGTATTGTGCAATAATTACTACGACTGAGGGCTAGGGACTGGACAAACGTTAATCAAGTGGAAATATCAAAATTGTCTTATATACATGATAAGTACATTAGTGTTCCTGCTACCTATTTGAATACTTTATTTATGTGGGAATCAAAAAAACATTTAGTTATCAATGTAAATGCCTAGAGTTTTGACATCCTTACTAAGTGTGATGATACTACCACAAAAATTAATTGTTGTGTTTTCTGGAATTTGTGACATGTGGTACATTCAACCAATAAACATGGCTTGTGTATTACTTTCGTTAATGAACAGTCTAATTTCTTAAAAATAGGTTTTAATTTTTGACAGAGTGTTTTTTGCTCAAGCTTAGGTCTGAGAGATCATTAATATCACCACTTAGGAGTAGCTAAGTATCATCTGCATATTGTACAACTAATCAGTCGGGAATGGAATTAGATAGGTCATTTACTTAAATGGAAAAGAGGATAGGACCCAGGACTGATCCATGGGGAACAACAAATGATGCATTTTTTGGAGTAGAGATAATGATGTTAAGACGGATAGACTGTCTGCCATTAGATAGATACTCTCTAGGCCAGGGCAGGTCAATATTTACTTTAGTACATTTATTAATAAGAATTTCGTGGCTTACACTGTCAAAGGCTTTTGATAAGTCTAATAATACAAGCAGAGAGATTTCTATCTTATATATATTGTTGTGAATTTTATTAGTAAATTTGAGCAGTGCAGTTTCTGCAGACAGATAATAGTCTGTTTATCTCTAGATATGATAATAGTTGACATGCAAAGATTTTCTAATATTTTGGAGAAAATGGGTAGCAGAGATATGGGACAATACTTTGTCACATCCTCTCTATCCCCCTTCTTATGTAGAGGAATTACATGTGATTTTTTACAAGAACAAGGAAACCTAGTAACAATGGAGGTGTTTACAATAGTTAAAATATAAGCTATAATCACCAGCAAAGCATCTCTGATGAATTGAAAGGGTATACCATCTGGACCATAGGAACCAGTTTCTTAGACTCTTTATGGTAAGAACTAAGGTAGCACAATTAACAGGATTAATCTTCAAGTAATTTTTGTTTTCATTGGAAGAATAATCATGTAAGTTCACTTATTTTTTATTTTTGCCAACATTGGCAAAATAGTTATTAAAGTTTTCCGCTTTGTCTTTCATCTCCATAATATTTTCATAACCTTCAAAGGCAGTCTTTTCATTAGGTATCATGCTTCTTATCACTTTCCATGTTGCTGCTGTATCATGTCAAGAGTCATTAAATTGTTTTTTGTAAAAGTTTTTTTTTTTACTTTTATCAATGAGGAATATGGCACATTTTTTTTCTACTTTATAACGATCACGGAGAGTCATATCATAGCTATTCATTTTGAGCTCTTTTTGTATTTGATTTCTGAATTGCATTGCCTCTTACATATCATTAGTTATCCAGGGGGCTTAGGGGAGGGTTATTTTTTTTTTTACAATGGGTGTGCATTTATTTAGCCATTCATGAATGACCTTTGTAAAAATTTCAACATGCAAATTGACGTTATCTCTGTTTTGGATACCATTAAGTATATTTCTGTTGTTGATTAATGCCTCACAAAAAATATCAGTAGAGGAATTTTTAAGGCACCGAAATGTCTTGAAAAGAGGCTTCCTTTTGGGTTTGTTTATGTTTAGCATAGCAGTATTGATTTCATGATCTGCTATTGGGTGGGCAGGGTACTACGTCCCAATAGGGTATACTTTCCACTTTATTTGTTATTATCAGATCTATCAAAGTCCTAGAATTAGAGGTTATATGGTTCGGTTTAGTCACAATTTGCGCTAACTTCACAGTGTTGATCACCCTTTTCATTTTGTTAGATGCTTAGAGCAAGTCATCATTAATGTCATCAAGTATGTATAAGGGTTTATGGCGCACACGAATATTTCTGAATGTTTCTAGCAGATGATAGAATGAACTGGAAGGTGCTTTTGGGTGACGGTAAACACACCCAATTATGAAAGATGGAAATTTCTGATACTGAACAGTGATCCATATATCTACGAGGTTTTCAGTTTTTTTTAGACCTGTGGCTATTTCTGAGCACTGAAATAATATATAATATAAATACATACCCCACTCCCACGGCCATGGTCATTACGAAATATTTAAACTCTGGGATATTCGCATGTTTATTTTCAGTTGTAGGAAGAAGCCAAGTCTCACTTACACAGAGGGTATCTACGTTGTAGCCACTTACTAGCATTATTATTTCCTCAAAATGAGCAACATGGGGCTGAGCGTTCACATGCACTAATGTTGAATTCTTACTATGCTTCAGGGAGGTATCCTCAGTCATAGTTTTAGTTTGTTCTTGGGCTTGTTCATGAATTTTGCTGACTGTGTGATACCGTTGGGTTACTAATAAATCTGACTGCCTCAGATTCAGTCCTATCAAAAAGATAAGTATAAGAAGAAGCACCCAAGATGTGTGAGCAGTATTCTAAGCAGGAATAGATAAGAACTTTATATATTTCAAGTAGCTGAAAAGAGGAAACGTAATGACGACAACAAAGCAGAACCCCCTATTTATTAGATGAAGATTTAGAAATTTTAATCTATGTTACATCTCCAAGACAAGCTAGAGGCTAGCTGGATACGTAATATGTTAATAGAGGTAAGAGGGTAAATTTCATTAGTGTCGAAGGCAATAGGGCTATCATTATGATTAGTAGACTGGCCATGGCACCAGACGCCCGTTGAAATACTATGACTGAAGGTATTATGGATTCAACTAGGACTGGTACTGACAGCTCCGGGTTGAGTCTTCCTTCAGGCACGGTTCTTTCCTTATGCCTACATCTACACAGAATATTCAGGCATATTCATTACACTTCTCTAGCTATCCCATTACAAAATAAATCACAACACTCCCCATATCTGTTTTTTTTTTTACTAATTTTCATAATTTTTGCTATAATAATGGAAGGTCCACAGCTTATGGCCTCCAGTGCCCACCATAAAGGGGTGCTAAGAATATCCGAGGATCTTGTTGACTCCACTATTGGCGTGAGGGTAGACATGACTGGTGGTAGTAATGGTTCTGTCGTTAACCTTGTGCCTCCTGATAGATCCGCTTTTTTCACTCTTCACTTTTCTAACATTCGTGGTCTGAACTCTAATCTTTCGTCTATGGAACAACACCTAGGTCCTTCCCTCCCTAACCTCCTCCTGAAACCCACCTGTTTAGATATGCTTCCACTGACCCATTTCCATCTCTCACTATGACCTGAATTCTCGTTTTCATTCCAAAGGTGGGGTCTGTGCCAACTGCAGCACTAATACTCCTGTAGGAAGGCTCATGGACCTTGAAATTCCGGTTTTTGATGTTCTCTGGCTAAAAGTCTATCTCTCCACTACACAATATTCTTTTGCTTTTTCTACTGTTCTCCAAACTCCACTGACTTTGTGTCTTTCTTTTGAACATCTGTCCACTTGCCATGAGCTCTTCCTATCTTCTCACCCACATGTTGAAGTTCTCTATATTGGAGACTTCAATGTACACAACAGTGAGTGGCTTATTTCTTCTCGCACTGACATTGGAGGAAGTGAGGTCCTTGCTTTTTCTATTACTCACAATCTGGATCAAATTATCAAACATCGTACTCGTGTTCCCGATCGACACAAACATGCAGTCAACATTCTTGACCTATTTCTTACTTATAACCCTTCAAACTACTCTTATTCTGTGCTTTCCCCTCTTGGTAAATCTGGCCACTTTGTGATCTCAATCTCTTCAATTTTTCCTCCCCCTTCATCAATTACTCCTAAGCAATGCCGCCTTTGGCATTATAATCATACCAACGTGAAGATTTGCGTAACTTCTTCTTTGACTTCCAATATGATAACTACTGCTTTCTTTCCTGCAGCCCTGAGCAGGTAGTCCTAAAAGTTGCCATGATCATAACCTCGGGAATGGAAGCGTATATCCCTCTTCTATGAAAACTTTTTCTCCCTCTAATCCTTGGTTTGACCGTGCCTGCTCCATGGCTATTCAGGCCAAGGATCGGGCACACCAGTCGTATCAAGCCTCTGTTTCTGCTTTAACTTGCTCTGTTTTTATTGTAGCTAGCATTCACTCTACTGCTCAGATTCGAAGGTCTAAGGCTTCCTTTAAAAGAAGGATAGTTGATTAGTTGATGACCTTAACTCCTCTCCCACCGACAAATGTTTCTGGTCCTTAGCAAAAAACCCCTCCAAAAACATTTGCAACTCAAGCTTTCCCCCTCTCATTCGTTCTCATGATTCTATAGCTTGGTATCCCACTGACAAAGCTACTCTCTTTGTCTCTCATTTTTCTGCCAACTCTTCCATAAACTATTCCAGCACACCTATCCCTCAATCTTTACCCCTCTCTAACCCCATGCCCTCGCTTATCCTTTGTTCATGCAAAGCTCAAAAGGTTCTTCGCTAGCTAAAGATGAACAAGGAGTTTGCAGATGAACTGGCTCCCGCTCTTTGCCATCTTTTTTGCCTCATTATCTCAATCAGTATCTATCCTTCATATTAGAAGCATGCTCTAGTGTAACCTTTTCCTTAGAAGGGTGACAGTTCTATTCCTTCAAACTACCGAGCTTTTGCCCTAACCTCTTCTATTGCAAAAGTTTTTGAAACTGCTCAATTCTCTCTTCTTGAAATATTTTGAATCTAACTCACTTATCTTCGATCACCAGTACGGCTTCTGCAAGGCAAGATCCACTGGTGACCTCCTGTCCTATCTTACTCGTGCATGGTCATCTTCTCTGAGCAACTATAGGGAATCCTTTGTCATCACCATTGATATCACTAAGGCTCTTGACAGAGTCTGGCACAAGGCTCTGTTGGCCAAACTCAATGCTTAGGGCCTTATCTCCTCTCTCTGTTTTCTGATTTCCAGTTTTCTCTCTGACCGTTTTATATCTGTGGTTATCGAAGGTGCAACATCAAGCTCATTCCCTGTTACCTATGGTGTTCCACGGGGCTCTGTTCTTTCACCTACTCTGTCCCTTCTCTTCATCAATGATCTTCTTCAGTCCTTATCTTCCTCTCTCCTTCATGCCTTTGGCAACAATTCTTCCCCTCATTATTCCTCTGCATTTTCTTCACAAGCTTCATCTGCTACTCGTAAGTGGTCTCATATCACTCTTTCTTTTACTCTCAACTCCGATTTGCAGAAAGTATCTGAGTGGGGCATCCAAAATTTAGTTATATTCAATGCCTCCAAGACATTAAATATCTTTTTATCTTCTTTTCCTCCTGATACCCCTATTGGCTTCGAAACTAACGAAAATTACCCTCTTAATTCTATCAACATATTAGGAATTCATATAATACCTAACTTGCCTTGGAGGAATGACATAATACAAATTTCTAAATCTGCATAAAATAAAATTATGGGTTCTGTTTCGTTTTTGTCATTACTGTAACTCTTTACAGTTACTTACAATCTATAAAGGTCATATCCATCCCTACTTAGAGTACTGCTCGCACATCTGGGCTGCTTCATCACATACTTATCTCCTTGATAGGGTTAAATCTACTGCAGTCAGACTCATCAATGATCCTTCTCTTACTTTTAATCTGGATTCTCTTTCTCTTCGACGTAAGGTATTATCCCTTCCTCTATTCTATCGCTACTAATTCCATCGCTGCTCTGATGATTTGGGGAGTTGCATCTCTCCCCCACTGCCGAGGTCGCGTAACATTAGCAAACCGGCCTCGTCTCATAGGTGCTGTGTTGAGATTTGTAGCTCATGGATAGCTTGGTGCAGCGAATGCCTCTTCCCATTTACATACAGATTCTGGAAATCTCTTCCTAATTCTGTCATTTCTAATTCTAATACCCTATCTTCCTTCAAAAAGCATATCTACCATCATCTCAGGGCCTAATTGTACCATATATATATATATATATATATATATATATATATATATATATATATATATATATATATATATATATATATATATATATATATATATATATATATATATATATATATATATATATATATATATATATATATATATATATATATATATATATATATATATATATATATATATATATATATATATATATATATATATATATATATATATATATATATATATATATATATATATATATATATATATATATATATATATATATATATATATATATATATATATATATATATATATATATATATATATATATATATATATATATATATATATATATATATATATATATATATATATATATATATATATATATATATATATATATATATATATATATATATATATATATATATATATATATATATATATATATATATATATATATATATATATATATATATATATATATATATATATATATATATATATATATATATACATATAAATATATATATATATATATATATATATATATATATATATATATATATATATATATATATATACTATATATATATATATATATATATATATATATATATATATATATATATATATATATATATATATATATATATATATATATATATATATATATATATATATATATATATATACATACATATATATATATATATAAATATATATATATATATATATATATATATATATATATATATATATATATATATATATATATATATATATATATATATATATATATATATATATATATATATATATATATATATATATATATATATATATATATATATATATATATATATATATATATATATATATATATATATATATATATATATATATATGTGTGTGTGTGTGTGTGTGTGTGATTACCTAATTGTGATTACCTAATTGTGTTTACGGGAAAGAGCCCAAAGCTCGTATCTTCCCGTCTCCTGATCGGTTCCATTTTATACTTAGTCATACTTATCATACCTGTCCTTAAAACTATGGATTGAGATAGCATTAACTACCTCCTCGCTTAGCCAATTCCAATTATCAACTACTCTTACATTGAAAAAGTATTTCCTTACATCCTGCAAAGAAGTTTTCTTACGAAGCTTCAAACTATGACCTCTAGTTCTAGAGCCAGCCATATCAAAATATCGATCCCTATCCACTCTATCATAACCATGAAGGAATTTAAAGACTGTCACCATATCCCCCCTCACTCTTCTAGCTTCGAGTGATGGTAAGTCTAATTCCCTCAGCCTCTCATCATAACTGAGATTGCGTATTTCTGGCACCAGTTTCGTGGCATGTCTTTGAACTTTTTCAAGCTTAGCTATGTGCTTTTTAAAGTGCGGATTCCAAAAGGGGGCTGCATATTCGAGTTTTGGCCTCACATAGGTTACATAAATATTTCTGAACATTTCCTTGTCCATGTGCCTGAAGGCTACCCTTACATTTGATAAGAATGCATATGCTGCCCTTACTATGCCATTTATATGTATTTCTGGAGACAAATCTGCCAGTATGTTTACTCCTAGATCTCTCTCATTTTCTGTCTCTTGAAGTTGTACTCCAGCCACCGAGTAGTCAAGCTTGGGTGTGTGATTACCTAATTGTGATTACCTAATTGTGTTTACGGGAAAGAGCCCAAAGCTCGTATCTTCCCGTCTCCTGATCGGTTCCATTTTTAGACTTAGTGATGCTTATCATACCTGTCCTTAAAACTATGGATTGAGATAGCATTAACTACCTCCTCGCTTAGCCAATTCCAATTATCAACTACTCTTACACTGAAAAGTATTTCCTTACATCCTGCAAACAAGTTTTCTTCCGAAGCTTCAAACTATGACCTCTAGTTCTTGAGCCAGCCATATCGAAATATCGATCCCTATCCACTCTATCATAACCATGAAGGAATTTAAAGACTGTCACCATATCCCCCCTTACTCTTCTAGCTTCGAGTGATGGCAAGTCTAATTCCCTCAGCCTCTCATCATAACTGAGATTGCGTATTTCTGGCACCAGTTTCGTGGCATGTCTTTGAACTTTTTCAAGCTTAGCTATGTGCTTTTTCAAGTGCGGGTTCCAAAAGGGGGCTGCATATTCGAGTTTTGGCCTCACATAGGTTACATAAATATTTCTGAACATTTCCTTGTCCATGTGCCTGAAGGCTACCCTTACATTTGATAAGAATGCATATGCTGCCCTTACTACGCCATTTATATGTATTTCTGGAGACAAATCTGCCAGTATGTTTACTCCTAGATCTCTCTCATTTTCGGTCTCTTGAAGTTGTACTCCAGCCACCGAGTAGTCAAGCTTGGGCCTTCTTGCACTTGTACCCATTCTCATTACCTTACATTTTGAGGTATTGAATTTCATTAACCACTTTTCTGACCACTCATGCAGATTATTTAGATCCTCCTGAAGTTCTCTACCATTGTTCTCGTTTTTTACTTTCTTCACAATCTTTGCATCATCTGCAAACATATTCATGAATGAATTTACAGACTCTGGTAGGTCATTTACATATACAAGGAACAAAAGAGTCCCTAAAACTGAACCCTGTGGAACTCCACTATTAACTCTTCTCCATTCAGACACTGAGTGTCTTACTCTAACCCTCTGTTCCCTTCCTTCTAAGTAAGTTTTTATCCATTCCAAGACATTTCCACCTATTCTAGCCATTGATTGCAGCTTCCTAATAAGTCTCCCATGTGGAACAGTGTCAAATGCTTTCTGGAAGTCTAGGAATATGCAATCTGCCCAGCCCTCTCTTTCCTGTAAGATTTGGCTTACCTCATCATAAAATTCTAATAAGTTTGTTACTGTTGATCTTCCTTCTCTGAAGCCATGTTGCCTCACTGACAAAAAGTTGAAGGATTCCAAGTGAAGAGAGATATGTTTCCTTAGTAGTTTCTCCATAAGTTTGCAAACTATGCTGGTCAAGGAAACTGGTCTATAGTTCAGAGCCGTATCCCTCCTTCCCTTTTTGAAGATAGGTATCACATTTGCTTGTTTCCAGCATCTTGGAATCTCCCCCGACTCCAGTGACTCCTTAAATATGATACTTAGTGCCACTGATATTGTGCTTGCGCATTTTTTAAGCACATGAGGGGATATGTCATCAGGACCTGTAGCTTTATGAACATCTAAATCCATCAGCGCTTTGCATACCTCTGTGGCTGTAAGGTTGATGTTCTCTAATGCCGGCCCTTGAGCTTCTATCACTGCAATCTGAGGGGGTGGGGTATTTTCTACTGTAAATACTGACTGAAACTCCTTGTTCAATTCTTTGCAGATCTCTTTGTCCGTCTCAGTGATGCTTCCATCCGCTCTCTTTAGCCTTAAAACCTGTTCTTTTACCTTCAGTTTTCCTCTGATAAAGCTGTGGAAAAGCTTGGGATTTTCTTTAGCCTTCCTGGTGATGTCCCTCTCATAATCTCTCTCTGCCTCTCTCCTTTTACTTAGGTAGTCATTTCTTGCTCTTTTGTAGGTTTGCCAGGCATTTATGTTTTTTCTCCTCCTATACCTTTTCCAGCATTTGTCTCTCCACTCCTTAGCTCTTTTACACCCATTATCGAACCATTTCTCTCTGGCATGAATTACACCTACTTTGGTGACAGGTATGCAGCAATCTACTATCTTCCCATATTTCTCACAAAAGATGTCATACATTTCTTGTACAGATTTGTTGTAAAATAAGGTTCTCCAGTCAATAACTGCAAAAAGCTCATTCATTTTGATGTAATCTCCTTTCGGATAGTTCCTCCTCATGTCCTCAGTGCCTCTACTCTCAGGAAGAATGTCTTCAATGATATACTCCATCAACAACACACAGTGGTCACTCTTTCCAATTTGTGGTTCATAC
>JAXCGZ010004113.1:35000-40000 GCA_037179515.1 Halocaridina rubra
TATATATATATATATATATATATATATATATATATATATATATATGTATGTATTTCTGGAGACAATACTACCAACACACCGAACACTAGATCTTTATCACACTCAAATTCTGCAAATTTCTTTCAATACAAATACCTAGACGTGCGTGTATATGTATGTGTATTTACCTAAATATATTTACCAAATTGCGTTCACGGGAAAGAAACATATGCTTGTAAATCACCGTCTTTTGGTAGGTTTCATGCATTACTCACTAAAACTTATCTATCTATCGCTACAAGAACCATATTCCCCCTTATAAGGGGGGTAGCTGAGTCAAGGCAAAACACTTGTATTTACCGGAAGAAACCATACAGAGGAGGGGATTCCCAGTTTTCTTCCTCCGCCCCATTTAGTCGACTTTTATAACACGCAGGGGAACACGTACATACACTAACAAAAAACTACTGTAGCGAACGACATCTCTCTTGCGCACGATCAAGGACGCTGTGTTTATTCCTCAAGGTCATTATATAACCTTAAAACTATGAATGCATTTACAATTTACTAATTCCTCACCTAGCGAAAAAAAGACAGTATTGCTTTACCTCCTGCAAAGACGTTTTCTTGCGAAGCTTCAAACTATGACCTCTTGTTCTGGAGTTATCCGTATCAAAATATCGCTTCCTATCAAATCTGTTTAAAAACATGAAGGTATTTAATAACCATTACCTTATGCCCCTTCCTTCTATTTGTAAGTGAGAGTGAAACTGACTCCTTCAGCCATTCCTCATTACTCTGATTACATATCTCTCTAACCAGCTTCGTAGCATGTCACTGAACTTTCTGTAATTTCTATATATGCTTTTTTCAAGTTTGGATTCCAGAAGGGCTCTGCATACTTAAGCTTTGGCCTCATATAAGTCACCTAAATATTTATGAATATTTCCTTGTCCATATGCATGAAGGACACTCCTTCGATTACTATGAAAGCGTCTGCGGCTTTTCCTATACCATTTACATGAAGTTCCGAAGACAAAGCTGACCATGCTCTTACAGTTAAGGGGGGGTTTACACGGTCAAACAGTTCGTCGAACGCGGTTCGACAGACAAGTGTTTGAAGAGATGTTCGAACGTGTGAACGGGGTATTTGGTTGTCGAACACGTTTGACAAACGTGTTCAACAACCAAATACCCCGTTCACACGTTCGAACAGCACTTCAAACACTTGTCTGTGTCAAACGTGTTCGACAACCAAATACCCCGTTCACACGTTCGAACATCACTTCAAACACTTGTCTGTCTAACGGCGTTCGACGAACCGTTTGACCGTGTAAACCCCCCTCTAGATCTCTTCCGTTCTCAAAGTTGCACTCCTGCTATTAAATATTCAACCTTATAAATAATATTTTATTTACACCTATACATATCCAACTGTTCTTGCCATTTCCTGCAGTTCCTCAATTAGTTTCCCCTGTGGGTATGTGTTCAAAACCTTTTCAGAATCTAAGAAAATGTAATCTACCAAGCCCTCTCTTTCTTGTGAGTGTGCGGGAGTGCGTTGTGCGTATGTGCGTTACCATGTTCTTCTGTGTATATATAAGTGATCTATATTGGCAGTGGAGATTAATGAAGCGCGAGGCAATGCCAGAGTGTCACTGTTATTAATGACGGAATCCTCCCCCCCCCCCCAAACAACAATTAGCGCCATTGACAATCCGACAAGACAGAAGCGAATGCAAAGAATAAAGGAAGGAACGAAAGCGTACAGGGGAAAAGAAGAGAGAGAGAGAGAGAGAGAGAGAGAGAGAGAGAGAGAGAGAGAGAGAGAGAGAGAGAGAGAGAGAGAGAGAGAGAGAGAGAATTCAACCACTAGCAAAACAAACATGCTCAACTTAGTGCCGGACCTAACCTGGATCAATGGGGAGGATTGGTGTGAGCAAGGGACTTCAGCCGTAAAACTATTGAGCAGAAACCAACAATGACATTCTTGCTACTAGTAGGAGCAGTGACACCCCAAGTTTATCAGAAGAAGAAGAAGAAGAAGAAGAAGGAAGAAGAAGAAGAAGAAGAAGAAGAAGAAGAAGAAGAAGAAGAAGAAGAAGAAGAAGAAGAAGAAGAAGAAGAAGAAGAAGAGATAGATAGATAGGTAGACAGATAGAGAGATAGAGAGAGTGAGAAAGATAGATAGATAGATAGATAGATAGATAGAGAGAGAGAGAGAGAGAGAGAGAGAGAGAGAGAGAGAGAGAGAGAGAGAGAGAGAGAGAGAGAGAGAGAGAGAGAGCTCTGATGGATGATCTTAGCACTCCATGTATAATGAAGCGCCTCTTCAGTACTCGCAAATTTCACGGTGACATCGATGATAAGTGTTCCCGTGGAAGTGATATATATATATATATATAAATATATATATATATATATATATATATATATATATATATATATATATATCTGTGTGTGTGTGCTTGTGTGTGTGTGTGCAGATAACGAGTTCAGACAAGAACACATTTTTTTATTGATGACATTCTCTTAGACTGATAGATAAATAAATAGATAGATAGATAGATAGATAGATAGATAGATAGATAGATAGATAGATAGATAAATAGGTAGATAGATAAATAGGTAGATAGATAGATAAATAGATAGATAGATAGATAGATAGATAGATAGATAGATAGATAGATAGATAGATAGATAGATAGATAGATAGATAGATAGATACAAAGAGAAAGACTGCTTAATCCGAGTTCTAATATAAGCTAGATTTTAATATTTCTGTCTTCTTTCTTATGTATTTTTAATAAAAGTAAAACAGCAGGGATCAATGTCGAATTCGGACCCCAAACTTTAAAGAGGACCGGTTAGGATACATTATGTTGACTTAGGTTAGTTTAGGTTAAATTAGGTTAGATTAGGTCAAGTTGGGCTGAATACATACTCCCAATCTGGGTTGGGACACATACTTTACATCTGAGTTGAGCAAGTAATATAAATCCAACATAAATTATGAGTGGATGGGGGGGGTGAGGAGCTCCAATTGGTCATAACCCTTGACCTTTCACCTTTTTCTGCAAAGTCTGTCATTCCTTTTCTTACCCTTTTAATGACTGCATAACCACTGGCGACCTATAATTATCATCATCATCATAATGACTTATCGTCATCTGTTGTATCGAGACGGTAACAGCCACCCATGTTGGGCTAAAGGCTCGCCCCAATGAGCTAGTTCCAAAAGAACTAAAGTTTACACGGTCAATCGGTTTGTCGAACGCGGTTCGACAGACAAGTGTTTGAAGTGATGTTCGAACGCGTGAACGGGATATTTGGTTGTCGAACACGGAACGTGGTTTACACGGTCAAACGGTTCGTCGAACTCGACAGACAAGTGTTTGAAGTGATGTTCGAACGTGTGAACAGGGTATTTGGTTGTCGAACACGTTCCGTGTTCGACAACCAAATACCCCGTTCACACGTTCGAACATCACTTCAAACACTTGTCTGTCGAACCGCGTTCGACGAACCGTTTGACAGTGTAAACCACGTTCCGTGTTCGACAACCAAATACCTCGTTCACACGTTCGAACATCACTTCAAACACTTGTCTGTCGAACCGCGTTCGACGAACCGTTTGACCGTGTAGACCACGTTCCGTGTTTGACAACCAAATATCCCGTTCACACATTCGAAAATTACTTCAAACACTTGTCTGTCGAACCGCGTTCGACGAACCGTTTGACCGTGTAAACCCCCCTTAAGAATGAAACAGCTAGACAAACATAACAGCTAAATTAGATAAAGTTAGGTTCGATTAGATTATTCTAATACTAACTATTCTGTCGCTCTAACTTATTTGGGACTTTCTGTAGGATTACATTAGTTGCGGTTAGGTTGGGTTTGGTATAATTTAATTAAAGCCTACCACCTCTCTCGCGCTGGGAGGATCTCTTCTGTCATACACTGGTTAGGCAATACACGTGATGATGATCATTCATCTACTGGCCTTGCCTCAGGGCTCAAAACAAGGTATGAAAAGAAAGGGAATAAATAACATAAAAGTAATAATAAAAAACAAAAAACAGATGGGGGGAAAAAATTCATGAATTATGCAGTTAGGAAAGTGGTTTAAGGTCATTAGACTTTAATAGTCGAGATTTCTACCACATTGCTTAACGAAAGATAACCAAAGGTTACTGTATGAGGTTCGAGTTTTAATTTTCAGTTTCTCAGAAAGAATTGTGTTTTGTTCCCACTAATGACATTTTAAATATTTTCGTCTTTCCCTTGAAAATGGTTTGTAAAACTTCTCTACGGTAGAACTACTGAAGGCTATGAAGGAGAAGGTGGCTCCATTCCTCGTGCGATAACCCCTGTCATCTCAGAAGGATTAGTGAAAAATTACTAAAAAAAATATCAAAATGAGCAATTAAACACTCGCCTGAGCATGATAACAGAGTTCACTGTATGAAGTCAATAGTACAACAGTGCGTTTACTAATCAAGTTCTTCTAAAAACAGAACAACAACAATAATAATAATAATAATAATAATAATAATAATAATAATAATAATAATAATAATAATAATAATAATAATAATAATAATAATAATAATAATAATAATAATAATAATAATAATAATAATAATAATAATAATAATAATAAAATAATAATAATAATAATTTTAATAATAATAATAATAATAATAATAATAATAATAATAATAATAATAATAATAATAATAATAATAATAATGCTCAACGCATCTATTTTTGTAAGATCTTTTACACTTTTTATTTTATCTTTATTGCATAACAAATGCAAATCAATTTTAGTTTTAATGTTCAAGGAGAGACTTGGGAGGTAAAAAAAAAAAGCCATAAAGTTAGCAAGGAAAAAATACTGAAACATATACAGACGTAAACACACGTGCACATACGTAATCACACAACAAAACTCCATCGAATCCGTGGGTGGCATCCTGCCTTCCAACACTCCATTCCTCACACATTAAGAAATC
>JAXCGZ010004113.1:52500-72500 GCA_037179515.1 Halocaridina rubra
TCCTACCATCGACGGACACCACTACTCCCTCTTTTGTATCCGTAAATTGGGTCTGGTGAAAAAAAGCTGTATGAACCACCTAATGAAGAGGAAGCCAGGACCTCCTGGGTAGCTATAAATAAAATTCTTGAAAGATACAAGTAAAAAAAATTGGGTCATTCTCAAGTCTGTTGATGTCAATATGAGGTCGTCAGAATGTACGGAAAAATTTCAATAGGGCTAAAAAAAAAAATGCATTCATAAAATATGAAACATAATGGACATACCAAATGGTAAAACATGTTTGCAAACCTTCCAGTTTTACATCCATCCATCCAAATACCAAAGCCATATTCCCCCTTAAAAGGAGGGTGGCTGAGTCAATGACAATACTTTGACATTTTGTGGGTCATTATAATAACAATAATAATAATAATAATAATAATAATAATAATAATAATAATAATAATAATAATAATGATAATAATAATAATAATAATAATAATAATAATAATAATAATAATAATAATAATAATAATAATAATAATAATAATAATAATAATAATAATAATAATAATAATAATAATAATAACAATAATAATAATAATAATAACAATAATAATAATAATAATAATAATAATAATAATAATAATAATAATAATAATAATAGCAATAATACTATTTTTTTATGAGTGTGACACCGGGACAGGATAAAAACTACCCTCATCAATAAAGGCCCGGGCACGAGTAAACATAACGAGAGGTTTTGAACAAGGTAGAGATGAGGTAATGATACACAAAGGAAAAGTACAGACTGAAAGAATAGTCAAATACCGAGGACCTAGAAATATGGAGGATTAGGCCCTGAGGTGACGATAGATCCGCATTTTGAAGGAAGATAGGTTATAAGAAAGATAAGACAGAAGGAAAAAGAGAGTTCCAGAGTCTGGAGGTAGATGGGAAGAAACAGTCGCTGTACCAACCAATCCGCGAGCTACAAATCTCCACACATTATTATTATTATTATTATTATTATTATTATTATTATTATTATTATTATTATTATTATTATTATTATTATTATTATTATAATGACCTTATGTAAATCTTAAAGGCTGCAAAAAATATTATTACTATCATTATTATTATTATTATAATTATTATTATTATTATTATTATTGTTATTATTATTATTGTTATTATTGTTATTATCATTATTATTATTATTATTATTATTATTATTATTATTATTATTATTATCATTATTATTATTATTATTATTATTATTATTATTATTATTATTATTATTATCATTATTATTATTATCATTATTATTATTATTATTATAATTTGGCAGTTATCACCGCCGCCGCCACCACCACTATCAACACCACCACCACCACCAGCATCACGACCATTTACATATATGTGGTGATAAAGATGGTATATTTAGATAGAGAACATTGAAAACAATATGTAGTTAATAATACAGATAAGTAGACAGATAATAAGAAGAAAAAACAAATAAAATGAGAGATGAGAGGAAGTCATGAAAAGGAGAACAGCAGGTGGTGTCCCAGAGATTAAAATGATGTCTGCCGATAACAGCATACTACAAACGATTCAGAGATCTGTGACGGTGATATTCACAATATCAAATGAGTTCAATAAAATAGAACTGAACTGGATCTAGAAGGATGAAGACTCTGATAGATAAAGAAATCTGCAGATATAATTAAGATAAATAGTTCAGATTTGTGTTCACATGAAATGAAAAATTGGATTTTTCTTAAGTAACTGACACTGCGCTCACTACCGAAATGTAGAAATGAGTTAAACAATTCTCTTTGAGGTTCAGACAGACAGTAAGACGGATAGATAGATGGATAGATATAATGAACTCACAACAAGGAAAACTGTAAATATCAAATATGCATAGAAGTCAATAATGCGAAATTACTATTCGTGCTTACAATTTGAAAAGAGATAAAATAAGGTTATACAGAATTACATGTACAAAATCATATGTTTTTCTCGGCATGGAGTTATATAATGTCCACAAAACCAAATAAGTAAATTCATAAAATCATTCATAAGTGGTAGTAGGTTGGCTCATGGCATCAGCCGCCCGTTGCGATACTACAGCTGAAGGTTTTTGGAACTTAAATAGGTCTGTCCAGGACAGTTCGATGATAAGTCTTCCTTCAGTTACGGTTCTTTTTCTATGCCTACATCTACACTGAATATTCTTGGATATTCATTACACATCTTTTATTAGCCTTTCACATCTGACAAGTCTTTACACTCTCCATCTCTGTTTCTCTTTACTTTATGTATTCTTCGTGCCCAGGCCCGATGAGGGCTGTTTTATTTTTTTTTTTTTTTTTTTTGCCAGTCCTGGTCTCACAATCATCAAAAAAATATATATATACAAATGATTTTTTTAAATTTTGGGAAAATAAACACCATCCATGATCAAACTTCATACAAGTTTTCAATTCAACGTAGGAAAATTCTTAACTATTGCAACAATTACTCTATTGGTTTCTTTATTTTAAAATAATAAACATTATTATTATTATTCTGAAAACGCTGTTTTCTTGATACTCAGGAAATACTATCAAATTGAAAAATTTTTAAGTTAAAGACAGAAAAGAAAAGGAAGCAAATAAAATGTCTATAGTGAATTAAAAAACAAATAACAGCGTATAATAAAAGTGCCGAGAATTTGAGAGTAATAGCTTCATCACTCCCAACACTTAATCCTTTACACCAAATCACGCCTGTCTCCGCCTTCGATTCACACAGACCACGTCTATTATCATCCTTTAACATCATCGTTCGTAAAAGAAACGAGAAAAGTACTACCCTATACCCACGAGTTACTCAGTAAATTATGAGATTAATTGTGTATTATTAAAGAGTTTTATCCTAGAACAGAACCGTTCATTTTGTCTGGGCCACCTGAAACCCTGTAATTTTCTGGGGACAGGTTGGATGGATCAAGGCAGCTCTCATAGTAGGCTGCTATCATTTTTCAGTGGTAAAAATGGCTATTCTAAGGTTACAGACACGTGCTGGAATCTGTCAGAGTAGTGTCGGTAATGCCTAGAAGAGTATATCATCGGACCAGAAGAGAAGGGCGCCAGGTAGGCCAGTTAGCATGGAACATGATTTTTTGAGAGGGCCTACTCCAGCTGGTAGAGAGAAAGAGGTAAAGGTGGAATCCTTTCGCAAAGAATGTTGATATTGTAAACAGTGTCAAGGGGAATCCTTTTTATCAGTATACTAATATCTAAAGATAATATATATAACAATTAAGGAGCTGCATGAAATGTGGGTCTACAAAGTACATTTCCCATTCGGCATTGGCCTATTAGCATCATTTCACAAAAATGACGCAATGAAAAGTTCCAAATAGTGCAACTAAGAAAAACCTGAATTTTGCCTCAGTATGTGTATTAATAAGGGGAATTTGTTTTAATCATAGAGAAAAATGGCCACCAATTAGAAAAGCAAAGATATAAATATGATACAAACTTGTAAGCCTGTCCTTTCACACAAAGAAGCTTAAAAAATAAAGATGACAAAATAAATATATAGTTTTGTTAACGAGCGAAACCAATGACCATCAAGATCACACGTAGAAGTAGCAATCTTATAGATGTCTCAGTTTATCATTTCTTCAGCCAGTTGATTCATCATTATCATCATCATTATCATCACTTGGAATTACCCTCATTTATTTGACAGATCCCTCAAGAGAGGCAGAGAGGGATCCGAAGATAACATGAAAGGAGTAAGTCATTATAGGAGACTAGTCCGTCCTTCCTTTACATACATTTGATATATAACCCGTTTATTTTGCAGGTTATGAACTTAACGAAGATACAAGAAATGTCTGTATATGACTGTACAACTTTACTATTTGTAAAACTAATAAGTCTGTGCAAGAATATTATACATTTGATAATAATTGATTAAATGACAATCGTTTTATATAACAGAGATGCAAAGACTGGCTGTTGTGTACCTTAAAAGGCAATTTAACGGCGATAATCCTTAATACCTTATGGTCGTGGTAGTGGTATGGAAAAACTAAGTGCATATTGGCCATAATCTTAACTCGATCATCGTGCATTGTCGGCACTGGAAATAATGGACTTGACAATCAATTCAGTCTTCACTACTACTACTACTACTACTACTACTACTAATACTACTATTTCTGATGCCACTGACGGATTGTAATAGATAATCCCAATCAAGAGATGATACAAAAAAAAATAATCACGACTACCTTCTACTTTGTATCTCCCCCAAAATCTTGGTGCATAAAATCTGTAGTGCTCACTTCAAGGTGTCGAACTCAGGATCTCTTGGTAGGAATCATGTATTAACTTTTTGATCAACAATGCCGAAAAGTGAGATGAATAATAATGGTTAAGCAAAAATAAAAGACTGGAGAGAGAGAGAGAGAGAGAGAGAGAGAGAGAGAGAGAGAGAGAGAGAGAGAGAGAGAGAGAGAGAGAGAGAGAGAGAGAGAGAGAGAGAGAGAGAGAGAGAGAGCAACAATATTTCGGAAAAGCATAACAATATGAAATGAGAGAAAACTCGACAATAGCAAGGGAAAAAGCGGTCCTTGTTAAAAATGAATTATTATTAGAGATACGAGTGTGTCGAAGTCCATGGCCTGAAGGCATATAGCAACCCAAGTCTCGTTAAAGCGAGACCTGCATCACGCAATCAGCAACTGGATTTCAGGGTAATGGTCTCTCAATGCCAAAATGCCAGTAAAATATTCAGACCATGCAAAACCTCACACGACTACCAAATCAATACTATCATTTATCTCTCTCTCTCTCTCCTCTCTCTCTCTCTCTCTCTCTCTCTCTCTCTCTCTCTCTCTCTCTCTCTCTCTCTCTCTCTCTCTCTCTCTCTCTCTCTCTCTCTCTCTCTCTCTCTCTCTCTCTCTCTTCCTGGCCAATAACTAACAAGCGTCACCTAGTAACTTATTTCAAATTAGTTAGAAGTGGTGCTTTCGACCACAAATAAGAAAAAAAAAAGAGATCTGGTACATAAAAAAGGTTATTCTAATTTTAAGGTACGATAATGATTGCTATTAATGGCAGTAAATGATATCGATTCTTTTAGGTCGATAATTAAGTAATTAGAAAAGGATATTCAAAAACACTTTGCACATATAATAATTGAGAAACTCGATAAGAATGTGCTATTCAACAGTTAACTAATTTACAGAGTTCGATGTATTGAAAATGAATATGGCGTTTGTGTAAATACTCGTCGTGATAACTAGTATGAACAGCATCAGCATGACATATGCCATACAGGGCATTCATTTATGGGTAATACTAGTTGTATCTACAGCAGTCAAATACAACTACACTTCCTGTCTTCAAGGAATGATATTAAACCCCAAGCAAACCAGATATTTTTATTTCCCTTTGATTTATGCTTTGATATTCGTGTTTCCTTTTGTGAATATGTTGACAAACGAAAGACCTTGTCATTATTTGCGCACTGACCTCGCATTCGCGAGGTCGACGGATCGCGCCTCGTCCAGGCAAGAGAGTTAAGCTGTTTATTGGGGAGGTTACTGCTGTGGCTAGGAACCACAGTGGGGGTTTGGGGCCTGTGCCGGCTGGCGACCGCCCAATAGGTCCTCCATGACCCGTTCCACCCATTCAGTGGTGGAGTCTAAAAAAAAAAATCTGCAAATTGTACCACTATATTACTGATATTCTGGATATTTAGATTATATACTCTCAGTGTCCTCGATATCTATTTATCTTTTAATGTATGGTTTGTTTTTTCCCGTTATTAAATAAATTTATTCCTTGAAATATTTTTATTTTTCGACTGTGTATAGATACTAACAACCCAATTCTGCCACTGGAGGTGATAAATTAACCGTTTCTTTCTATAAATAATTAACTATTTCTTTAACCACATTCATCATCTGAAATTATTGCCATTTAATTTAACTACATTCTAAAGGCAACAATATCAGTTCAGTGTTTATATTAACGTTCAATTTCATGTCAGTTGTAATTAAGAAGATATTATCATTCCAAAAGAAGCTTAAAGCTCACTAATGATCTTAGAAGATTAGATATTGTACAGGTATGTATGTGTTAAATTAGACATTTAATAATGAGCTTTAAGTGGTCAACGAAAGTGTTCAAGAAGTGCTTCTGTTAACGTGGATGTTGCGAACCTCAGCCGCCGAATTAACTTATTATATGGAAATAGTGTCCAATGCTTCTCAGCATTAACCTATATCTCCCCTCAAGTAACTTGTACATTCACCAGCATTTTTTAGAAATGTTGCTTCATGTCTTGACCGATAAATTTTCTTATATCTCTTTCTTGATATTTATCTTCTTTTTTATCTTTCTTTCTTATTTACAGTTATTCCTCTCTTTCTTAGGCCGCCAGCCTCTCACGTCTTATCCCATCAGACTCAGGGCCAAGTCCAAAACGAAGGAAAATTCGATTGTGTTGCCAATAAAGAATGAATAAGAGTGCTTTATCCCTCCGACATTGAACTTCTCCAGAAAGTGAATTAGCGGAAGTGGCTGCTGTCTCTCCTCTTGATGTGGTCAGAGTGACTAATGTGGAAAATGTGGAGTAAATGAGGAACAAATGTGGTAAATGTGATCAGTGGTGGAGGGGGAGAGAATTAGACCAACCTTGTGCGTGCTCCACATCATTTAGGGGGAAAAATTGAACTAAGACAGCACCAGCGTTCTCTGGAGAGGATTCGATCTTTAATTCCATAGGAACTACTGAACTTACGAGTAGTTTATTTTTTCTTGGAATACACTCTAGACTAGCATTTCACTACTCATAGTATTCTGTAATGCTCAAGGCTATTCCAATCTGATCTCGCCGACAAAAACTTTATTTCGCAGATATAACAACGCATTGGCTTTTTGAAACTTTAAACTATGACACTCACGCGCATACACACACACACACACACACACACACACACACACACACACACACACACACACACACACACACACACACACACACACATATATATATATATATATATATATATATATATATATATATATATATATATATATATATGTGTGTGTGTGTGTGTGTGTGTGTGTGTGTGTGTGTGTGTGTGTGTGTGTGTGTGTGTGTGTGTGTTAAGATCGATAGTGTTTACTCCTCGACTTATTATATCTTTCCTAACCCTTTCTTCTTTCTTGTAATTGATATTTTATTTATCTTCATTTTCCTAAGTTGGTGTTTGGGGCATAATTCTTCTTATGCCAGTGATGTAAATGCTAGTTTATTTGAGCATTTATTCTTATTAGCTTATTCATTATTGATGAGAATTTATAAGGTTCTATCTAATTCTGCATGTACAATGAAAACTAGCTCCTTAAATGTAAGCTTTTATTATTGCTGTCTTCCATCTTTAAGGGAACTTAATTTCTTGATTTGGACATATTTCTATCTCTGTATCTATAGTATAGACTTTGAGGTATACGTCTAAGAAAGGAATTGCACCTTCTATATTGAGCTCATAGGTAAAATCTAATATGGAATTCATTGTGAGCCTACTCCTAACTTCCATGTGTTCGTGAAAGGTATTTAATGCTTACAAATATATCAACACTTGCCCCATTATCTTCTAACATCAATACGAGGAATACAGAACACAATTTTTTTAATTTTATAACATACTTATATTATATATTTATATGCATCATTGGCCTTAACGAGCTCATGGAACTTAAAAATCAGCTAATAAAATATTCCACATTACACTTTATCCTTGAGCTCAATATAGAAGGTTCAATCCCTTATAATTCACATTTTTAACCTTCTTTTTCTTCTTCTTCTTCGTCTACATCTTTTCCCACTTTTATGTGGGGTCGATGTTTCTGGCCAGTTTTCTCCATTTGTTTCTGTCCCATACCTCATCACCCAACAAACCTTTAGACCTCAGGTCGTCACTGATGCAATCCATCCACCTACGCTTTGGTCTCCCTCTCCTTCTCCTACCCTGTATATCCATTTCCATCACCCTCCTCCCAACATACTGTTCATCCCTCCTAAAGACATGACCATACCATCTTAGTCTACTTTCTTGCATCTTATCTGATATTTCTCTAACTTTTGAGGTGCCTCTAATTACCTCGTTTCTGATCTTATCGCTTCTTGTCACCCCACACATTCATCTCAACATCCTCATCTTTGCCATATCCAGTTTTTTCTCTTGTGTCTTCTTTATTGTCCATGTCTCTGCTCCATACATCATCGCAGGTCTCACAACTGTCTTATGCACTTTACCCCTCAACTTAATCCCTATTCTCCTGTCGCACAACACCCCAGACACTTTCTTCCAGTTCTTCCATCCCGCTTGTATTCTGTGGATTATTTCTGACTCTAGGTCACCATCCACTGCTACTGTTGATCCCAAATACTTGAACTTTTCAACTCTTTTCAACACCTTCCCCTGCAAGTTGACCTCCCAATCCTCATCATCTCTCAACCTCAAGTACTCTGTCTTCTTCCTGCTGATTCTCAGTCCTCTATCCTCCATCATTCTTCTCCACTTGTCAAGCTTCTCCTCCACTACCTCTCGTCTGTTGCTACACAGTACAATGTCATCTGCAAAGAGCATACACCATGGAGACTGATCTCTAATACCCTGGGTTACTACATCCAAGACCAGATCAAATAGATATGGACTCAAAGCAGACCCTTGATGCAGACCAACATTTACTGTGAGACTTTTCGTCTAGTCCACACTGCTCTTAACATTTGCCTCTGCCCTCTCATACATATCTTGGATGATTCTTACATATTTCTCGGGGACTCCATTTTCTCTAATACACCTCCACACCTCTTGACGTGGTACTCGATCATATGCCTTTTCCAGGTCAATAAAGACCATATGCAGTCCTTTCTGCTGCTCCCGATGCTTTTCCATCATTTGTCTGAAGGCAAATATGGCATCCACCTGTCCCTCTTTCAGGCATGAAGCCAAACTGTTGATCCCCAATTGTCGTTACCTCTCTGAGTCTCCTCTTCATGATCTTCTCCCATATCTTCATAGTATGACTTAACAACTTTATACCTCTATAGTTTCCACACTCCTGAATGTCTCCCTTCCCTTTATAGATTGGGATGATTAAGCTTCCTCTCCACTCCTCTGGCATCTTTTCCTGACTAAAGATCTTTTTCATTAAGTCCCACAAGATATCTATGCCTTCCTCTCCAAGACTCTTCCATACCTCCACTGGCATCTTATCAAGTCCTGCTGCCTTTCCATTTTTCATTTTCCTTACTGCCTGCTCTACCTCTCTTTTAGCCACTGTTGTTGTAACTGCTTCATTTGGAAGTCCATCTTCAAATACTGCTCTTGGGTTCTCTTCATTTAGTAATCCTTCAAAATAAGTTTCCCATCTGCTTTTTATCTCATCCTCTTCTGCTAGAACTACTCCATGGTTATCCTTTATTTGTCTTACTTGGGTCAAATCCTTGGTTGCAGCATCCCGGACCTTGGCAATTAGCCATATTTTCTTCTCTCCTTCTGGTGTTTCCAGCTCTTCATAGACTTCATTCAATTTCTCTGCCTTTGCTTTTGCTACTGCTCTCCTTCCCTCCTTCTTTGCCTGCTTGTACTCTTTTTTACCCTGCTCCAGGCCTGATAAATCTGCCTTTTTCTTAGCTTCATTCTTGTTCTTCACCCATTCTTGCACCTCCTCATTCCACCACCATGACTCTTTATCATTTGGGGGTTTCCTTCCTGATTACTTTCCAAGTACCTCCTCACCAACCCTCAAAATCACCTTACTATTCTCTGTCCATCATTCTTGTACATCTTCATGAAATCTTATCGCCTTCAACACTCTTCCCTTAAACATATCTCTCAGCTCTGCATCTTTCAATCTCCACCACTTTATCTTTGGGTCCATCCTCGGCTTCTTACTTTTCCTACCTTTCCTAAGCTTACAATCAGTTAATACTAGCCTATATTGCACTACTACACTCTCTCCATTTATTATTTTACAGTTGCTATTCTCCTTCAGATGGTCTCTCCTACACAACAATAAATCTATCTGGCTCTCCCTTCCACCACTACTGTATGTAATCAATCTGTTTTCCTTTTTCTCAAAGAATGTGTTGACCAATGCCAAATCAAATGCCACTGCAAAATCAATCACTCTCTCTCCCCCCTCATTTCTCTCTCCCACCCCCCAGCCCCCATGAACTCTACCAATCCCAGCCCTCCTAATTCCCAAGTGGCCATTTAGATCTCCTCCCAAAATTTCCCTCTCCCTTATAGGAATTGTTCTAAGCTCCTTGTCCATCTCCTCCCAAAATGCATCCTTCACCTCCTCTGTACAACCAATTTGTGGGGCATAGGCACATACCACAACCGTTTCTCTCAGTGCCAGCTTTGAACTCATAATTCTGTCACTCTCTCTATACACACCAAGTAAGCTTTCCTTCAGGTCTTTGGATAGTATTATTCCTACACCATTCCTACCTTCCTCATTTGGTCCACTATAGAACAACTTGCAACCCTCACCCAGTTCCCTCGCCTTGTTGCCTTTCCACCTGGTCTCCTGCACACACTGCACTCCAATTCTCCTCCTCTCCATCAGGTCCACCAATTCTCGCCCCTTCCCAGTCATCGTCCCCACATTAAGAGTGCCCACCCGCAGCACCACCTCTGACACTCCCTCAAGCTTGCCTCTTTAATAATTTTTTTTTTATTTCCAAATGAATTTTAATGCCCATAACAATATTAAGGAAACAGTTGTTAAGACGAATTTCCAGTATCATTTGGGAAATTCCCCACTATTCCTCTTGAGTCATACACCCTTAGGAGTCGCGCCCCCCAATTTAAGAACCTCAGTAAAAAAAAAAAAAAAAAGTTCAGTTTCTTACGTACCTCCACTAGTCTCCAATGTGCACCACCTTTCCAAGAGTCCGTTGAAATATAAAACTTATTACCAATAAATGACATAAAGACATGATTGAATTTCTATGAAATATATAATGCAATAAAATTATTTTCTAGACTTGATGTATATTTCAGAACAACACTCCATACTGTCGACCATAAGCTAAAAAAAATGCCGAAGCTTCTAATTGATAATCACGTACAGAACATAGTAATTTTTAGGGCGAACATTATTCTTCTTTTTTTATGTTTTTTTTTTTATGATTGTGATACCAGGACGGGCAAAAAAATATAATAAAATAAAACAGCCCTCATCGGGCCTGGGCACAAAGAATATATGAAATAAAGAGAAACAGAGATGAGGAGTGCTGTGACTTGTCAGATGTGAAGGGATAATAAGAGATGTGTAATGAATATCCAAGAATATTCAATGCTGATGTAGGCATAGAAAAAGGTAATGTCCCTTTTTCATTGTAAGCTCATTAGGCCAGACACTTATATATAGTATAAATACACTTCTAGCCAATTCACACATAAAAGTAATAGTCTTGGCATAATTTTATACACTATAGTGTTATTATACAAATGTGCAAATATTTTCAATCAGATCTGCTTATGTCAGCAGTAAAATAGTGTTCTAGAAAAAGAATAAAAATCTAAGTATAAAGAGGAAATAAAGAAGAAATTTTGCATTAAAAAACATAAAAGTTCTAGAAGTATTATTCCTTACTCTCTTAGCAGGCGGTATAAGGAAAAGAAACACATTTTCAGTAAATGTGCGCTCTATAATTAATGCCCAAGAACCGGTTACGTTTGCAAGATGCCATTTATCAGTTACAAAAGAATTATGGGTATTCTAGTTAAGTGACACTTATATAAACTAGTATGAACATACTGTATTGTATCTGCATTTAAATATAAAGGTCTTTTTTTTTTTTTTTTTTTTTACCGCAGATAACCATATTGCTACGTAATGATAAAAATCTTGTTTATGATTACAAATAGTTTATATACACGAAGAAAGCTTTATAAAAGTTTATACCGTATGTTCAGAAATGTATATCCCGAAATTATGAAGCCATAATGCCCTTTATGGGGGGAGGGGGTTGCGCTAGAGCAAATAAAAAACTAGGGTCTTTGTTGTGGAAAATATATTAAAGGGGATTCTTAGTCCCCTCCCTTCACGTCATTTGGTCGACTTTTAAGACACGCAGGGAAACATGGAGAAGGCATTCTTACATCCTCAGTGGAAACAAGTATGCATACATACATACATGTATACATACATACATACATACATACATACATACATACATACATACATACATACATACATACATACATACATACATACATACATACATACATGCATACATACATACATACATACGTACATACATACATACATACATACATACATGAATCAGGAATTTTGAGAGCCGCACTGAACCAAAGGAACCCCGTGTTCTCGCCAGTACCTAGAGAAAAGCCCATTGGGACGTTTTAATGAGACATATTTATTGCCACTCTACGAATCAAACCTTTCCAGGACAACATCTTAAAACCATTCTCCTATGTGACCTTTATACTCACTCTCACTCCACCCCATGCCACCCACCCACCCCCATTTAAGCCTTAACTTCTTAACCTCATGGCCTCAGCCACATTTATCACCAATATTGAATTCGTTTAAGCAATTACTTTTAAAGCCGCTTTCACACCAAAGTGGCACGTCGCACGTGGCATGCCACGTGGCACGCCAGTTGATAACGAACATCCGGAAATATATGGAACCTTTCACAAAGAAGTGGTGTGACATGTCCCATGTGCCACATGCGACTTGAGTAGAAAGTGGCACGCGGCACATGAGATGTGTCTCGCCAGTTCTGTGTGAAAAATTTTATATATTTCCGGATGTTCGTTTTCAACTAGCGTGCGACGTGGCATGCCACGTGCGACTTGCCACTTTGGTGTGAATGCGGCCTAACTCTCTCTATTTATAGTTTTCTGTACATTAAGTCATGTCCTCTTATAGCTGTTTGTTAGGAACTCTCACGCAAAATCAAAATTGCTAAAAATATTTTCGGACTCAAAAGGAATGTGGAAAAAGTATCGATGTTTAGCGATTATTCTTATTATGGAAACCTCTATATAATTTCTTCTTCTAGATTGAGTGGACAGAGGTTTCTTTAATGGATGCTAGTATATTTTCTGTTGAAACGGAAATTTCTTATTGTGTCCATGATTGCGTTTGATCATCTTTTGGTATATATAAGAAATACTCTGTCGCAATGGCAGTACTTTCGCAGAGAATTCCTATCATTCAGGCACCTCAGCCTTTTCATCATTAACTATTTTTATCTGGATTTTTATATAGAAGTCTAATAATTGCCCGATTTCTTAAGCAGTATAAACCTAGGATACCATATTGTTAGTTAGCTAGACACACACAAATGGATTTCATAAACGCATCTGACGCGGTTCTGTGTATGGCTAGGATGGATTTCATAAACACATCTGACGAGGTTCTTTCAATTAGATGCCACTTTTTTTTATATTTATTACAACGTTTACTCGCAGAGGAGAGAAAAAACGAAGAAAAGTGATTACTGACAGAAATTAACTAATCAGGAAGAGTGTACAGGACCCACTTTGGCATGTAGTAGGTTGGCTCATGGCACCAGCCGCCCGTTCCGATAGTACAGCTGAAGGTTTTTTGAACTTAAATAGGTCTGTCCAGGACAGTTCGATGTTAAGTCTTTCTTCAGTTACGGTTCTTATTCTATGCCTACAGCTACACTGAATATTCTTGGATATTCATCACACATCTTTTATCCCTTCACATCTGACAAGTCATTACACTCTCAATCTCTGTTTCTCTTTATGTATTTTTCGTACCCAGGCCCGATGAGGGCTGTTTTATTTTATATATATATATATATATATATATATATATATATATATATATATATATATATATATATATATATATATATATATATATATATATATATATATATATATATATATATATATATATATATATATATATATATATATATATATATATATATATATATATATATATATTTATATATATATATATATATTTTTTTTTTTTTTTTTTTTTTTGGGGGGGGCCCGTCCTGGTGTCACAATCATTAAAAAAAAAAAGCACTGTAAACCTAAGATACCATATTGTTAGTTAGCTAGACACACACATGGATTTCATAAACGCATTTGACGCGGTTCTGTGTATGGCTAGGATCCCCCCCCATGGGGGGATCCTAGCCATACACAGAACCGCGTCAAATGCGTTTATGAAATCCATGTGTGTGTCTAGCTAACTAACAATATGGTATCCTAGGTTTACACTGCTTAAGAAATCGGGCCAAAGTGGGTCCTGTACACTCTTCCTGATTAGTTCATTTCTGTCAGTAATCACTTTTCTTCGTTTTTTCTCTCCTCTGCGAGTAAACGTTGTAATAAATATAAAAAAAAGTGGTGTCTATTTGCGACCGCCAAATTTAAATAAAAAAAGCTTGAGTAAGCATTATAATTATTTGAGCAACTACATATCTAGCTGTATGTGACACACTTTAAGGAAAGACAATTTTAAATACATAAGTCCGTGACGTAAAACCGGAATGGGTTGATCGAGATATTTTAGGCTAGTGTATGCTGAAAGAGTACATTTCATTCAGTTCAGCTGCAAAATGTCAAAAAAAATGTCTAATGGAGACAGATCTGAAGACGAGGGATGGTAGAAAGACGGGAGGCAATATGAAAAGAAGGGAAAAAATAAGAGTTCGTAAAAGGAAAAAAAAAACAATAGTAAGAAGGCTTATGAGTGAGGTGAGGAGAGAATATGGAAACTTAGGAGAGGGCGTGGTGAGGAGTTTAAAAATATCCTCGGGAAAATTTAAAGAAAGATGTGAGCAATAAAACTGAAGGAATTTTTTTATTTTATATTTATTCAGATAACTGTACATGGGGACGCACACATGGCCACTCCCAGTGATATTGCAGTTGTTAAACATTACAATCTATATTTGGCTATGTATAAATAAAATATTAATAGAATTTGCAGTTCATTTAAAATATAATAGCAAGTAATTAAGAATAAAATATAGTGCAATATTTGATTGATGGCAGAAGAGTACTTTGTGATTATTAATTAAGAGTAATACATTATGGCTTACATGTATTAATAGCAGAAGAAGCAATTATTGATTTAGAGTAATATTTGTAACAATAATTTTCAATAGCCCTTATTGAGTGCTATCATTTAAGTTAAATTTCCACTTCACCACAGTTCCACTGCAGACAATTTGAAGCAGATATAGAATAACAATTTTCAGGTTAACGTAATAAGTAGGTACTTATACATATACATGCTTGCACATGTACCTATATATATATATATATATATATATATATATATATATATATATATATATATATATATATATATATATATATATATATATATGCATGCATATAATCATATATACATAACTAATTAGGGAAGAGATGGGTTTCTGAAAGGAAGATTGAAGAATTTAGTGAGTTGGTCAAAAAGAAGAGAGAACTGTATTACAGGAAGCGAAGTCCTGAATCAAACAAACAAACAAACATTTATTTCCATTTTGTACAATAGTTATTCAACATTAATAGTAACTTATAAGTAGACATGTAATTAAACTAATAAATAAGGCGGTAATACATATAGTTAAATTAAATGTAGCTTTCATAGAAAATAATAATGCTGTAATAAAAATGTTAACAATAATGTTAATAATAAAGTAGTAAGTATGACACTAGATACTGGATCGTTATTATCGGCATCATTTCCATATTTGTTTTCCTTACAATGAGAATAATTAGTTCTTAATGATCAGCAACTATTTGTTCAAAAGAAAACTATATAGTTTGCCTTTGAAAGCTATGAAGGAGGATGCATTTTTAAGATGCTCTGGAATATTATTCCAGAGTGTTGGCCTTTTGATAGTGATCATCTTTGAACCTGCTTCTGTGTTTGTTCTGTGAATAAAGAGCTCACTGCTCTGTCTTGTGTTGGTTCCCCTTATATCCCTGACTGTTTTTAAATCAAATAGCCAGCTAGGATAATGATGGTCCAAAATTTTGAATACAAAAACATAAATAGCATAAGCAACCTTATTTTCTGCCCGCAGCCACCCAAGTTTATTGAGAGCTGGTGTGATGTGGTCATATTTTCTTATTCCTCCCAGGGCAACTCGAGCTGCAAAATTAATAAGCTTCTGTATTCTGTTTATCTGAGTCTTAGTGATAGCTCCCCAAACAGTTGTGCAGTAATTAATGTGACTTAGGGCTAGAGATTCAACAACAGTTATTCGAGTGGTTGTCTCAAAATTGTCTTTTATACGTGATAAGTACATTAATGTTCCTGTAACCTTTTTGCATGCTTTATCTATGTGGGAATCAAACAATATGTGGTTATCAAAGTGAATTCCTAGGTTTTTGACTGTTTTGCTAGGTGTGATAATATTGTCGCAAAAATTAATTGTTGTGTTTTCTGGAATTTGTGCTACGTGGAACCTTGAACCAATAAATATGCACTGTGTTTTACTTTCGTTAATTAACAGCCCAATTTCTTGAAAATAGGTTTTAATTTTTGACAGAGTGTTTTCTGCTCTTAAAGTTAGCTCTGAGAGATTATTAATATCACCACTAAGGAGTAGTTGAGTGTCATCTGCATATTGTACGACTAGACAGTCAGAAATGAAAGAAGATAGATCATTTAGGTAAATCGATAAGAGGATAGGGCCAAGTACTGATCCCTGTGGAACACCAAATGATACATTTTTTGGCACAGAGATAATGTTGTTAAGATGTATAGACTGTTAACGATTAGATAGATACTCGCTAAACCAGCTTGGATCAATATTTAAGTTAGTATATTTACTTAAAAGAATTTCATGGTTTACACTGTCGAAGGCTTTTGATAAATCCAATAATACAAGCAGAGATATTTTTTTCATATCTATATTATTATAGATACTATTCGTAACTTTAAGCAGTGCAGTTTCCGTCGAGAGTTTCGGTCTGAAACCATGTTGGTTAATCGTTAATAGTCTATTTGACTCTAAATATGACATAAGTTGGCATGCAACAATTTTTTCTAATATTTTAGACAAAATGGGTAGCAAGGAAATGGGACGATAGTTTGTCACATCTTCTCTGTCCCCCTTTTTATGCAGAGGCATATGTGATATTTTCCAAGAGTCAGGAAACTTTTTAGTAACAATGGAAGTGTTCATAATAGTTAGAGTATAGGATGCAATCATGGGTAGAGCATCTTTGATGAACTGAAATGGTATACCATCTGAACCATAAGAGCCAGAGTTTCTTAGGCTCTTCATGGTAAGAATTAGGGTAGCACAGTCGATAGGATTTATCTTGAAGTACTCTCTTGTGTTTCCACTGGAAGAATTGTCATTTAAGGTACATATTTTTGATGGGTACCCTCTCATGCTGGGATAACGGACAATGAAAAGGCTTGAAAACATGTGACTGCTGAAAATTAGGTGTCTGAAACTGTAATCGTTTGATCTCATTTCAGAAAATTGGCAAACAATGAGATTCTAGAAAATCAATAACTAGTAATAAGCTCACAACAAGTCAGTGTTTGTTTGATCAACATCATGAAATTTAAAAAGTCTGAACCACAAGTACAACACAGGTAAGATCCTGGCAGGTAAATTAGATGGAGCTGCTGCCCAAATAAGATTAGGTTATATAAATATAAGGGAGGTTAATTGCAGAAAATTTAGAGTAGTGTACACAGAACACGCTAAATGCCTGTATTACGAGTGCAAAGGGGACGACACTTTATGACAAAATATTACAGAATACATAAAGCTATAAGATATCAGATTTCTAGGGCCGGATTATTTAGTATATCATGTACATCTTTAAAACCCTATTATCTGTATTCTATATCAACTGCATACCTAACACTGAACATATATATTTTATAATTCTCTCATTCTCTCTTAGTCTCTTTAATTGTTCTCTTCAATCATATTTCAGTGACTATAAAGTGCATTATTAGTGCAGTACTTCAAACTAATGAATAATCTCTCTCTCTCTCTCTCTCTCTCTCTCTCTCTCTCTCTCTCTCTCTCCTCTCTCTCTCTCCTCTCTCTCTCTCTCCTCTCTCTCTCTCTCTCTCTCTCTCTCTCTCTGTTATGCCTGAGTATGAAGTTCTTGTTGCACTTCTTATAATTTCAATATCATCATTACTGCTGACAGGAGCTTTCTGTTAGGGTATGGTAAGGTAATATTGCATATTGAATATTGACTGTCATTATTTCTATTTACGCTCAGTTAATGATTGATCTGTAATGAAGTATCTTTAAACAAGTATATGAAAATATACTTCTCAGTTACTTTATAGACACTAAAGATAGAATTAGCTTAGAGCAATAATAAATACTCGTCATGTACTTGCTAATTATGTAGTCTCCGTGGCAAAATGGTAGCGTCCGCGACTCTGAGGCGGCAAGTCGAGGGTTTGCGCCCCGTCACGGACTGAGGTTAGTAAGGGCATACACTCAGGGTAACGATTACATCTGCCAAAACAAGTCCTTCGTAAGAAGGCAACCGTCCTAGCCCTTAGTAGAAAAGGGAGTTCGTGACGTAAAACCGAATCCGAATCATCCATGTACTTGCTAATTATAGGTAGTGAGCATATGTATGACAGAGGTAGTGTACTGCATGTTCCTGTCCCCATGTACAATTATTGATAAAAAAAAAAAAATTCTGAAAACATGTAAGTTGGGGATCTACAAAGAACGGCAAACAAGAAAAGTGATCTAATAACTTAATTTCCAAGTGAAGGAACTTTACAAATACATATAGTCAGCAAAACAAATCTTATTCAAGATTGGAGGAGAAATTTGTTTTCTATTCCGTTGGCTTGGTGAATCCTCTATTGATTATGTATTGGGTATATGGTGAAAAGCTACCTTCAAGACACTTATTTCGTTAAGTACAATTATACAAGTCCCTCTTTGTAATAAATATAAAAGTGGTGTCTAATTGCAACCGCCATATTTAAATAATAAAAGCTTGAGTAAGCATTATAGTTATCTGAGCAAGTACATATCTAGCTGTATGTGACACACTTTAAGGAAAGACAATTTTAAATACATTTGGGTTGATCGAGATATTTTAGGCTAGTGTATGCTGAGAGAGTACATTTCATTCAGTTCAGATGCAAAATGTCAGAAAAAATTTTCTAATGGAGACACAGATTAGAATACGAGGGATGGTAGAAAGACGGGAGGCAATATGAAAAGAAGTGAAAAAATAAGAGTTCGTAAAAGAAAAAAAAAGAATAGCCAGAAGGCTTATGAGAGAGGTGAGGAGAGAATTTGGAATCTTACGAGAGGGCGTGGTGAAGATTTTGAAAATATCCTCGGGAAAATTCAGAGAAAGATGTGAACAATGAACCTGAAGGATTTTTTTTTTAATTTATCTATTCAGATAACTGTACATGGGGACGTACACATGGGCACTCCTAGTGATATTGCAGTTGTTAAACATTACGATCTATATTTGGTTATGTATAAATAAAATATTAATAGAATTTGCAATTCATTTAAAATATAATAGCAAGTAATTAAGAATAAAATATAATGCAATAATTGATAGATGGCAGAAGAGTACTTTGCCATTATTAATTAAGAGTAATATATTATGATTTACATGTATTAATAGCAGAAGAGCACTCTGCGATTATTGATTAAGAGTAATATTTGTAACAATAATTTTCAATAGCCCTTGTTGAGTGCTATCATTTAAGTTAAATTTCCACTTTACCACGGTACCACAGCAGACAGTTTGAAGCAGATATAGAATAACAATTTCCAGGTTAACGTAATAAGTAGGTACATATACATATATATGCTTGCACATGTACCTATATATATATATATATATATATATATATATATATATATATATATATATATATATATATATATATATATGAAGTTCTTGTTGCACT
>JAXCGZ010004113.1:77500-81565 GCA_037179515.1 Halocaridina rubra
GTTGATACCGATGAGCATACAAACCGTATTCGTTTTTAATTTGCTTTCAGTCGATTTCGAGAGTCGTATGAATTTATGTAATTTCATACCTTTGTAGGGAAAGAAAACTACCATGCTGCTTTTTCTTATATGCTTGTCTTCAAGGTTAGTGAACAGATGCAATCAAAATTTATTTAATAAAAGTTAAAATCATGTACGGAACAGGTTTATAAATACGGGAAATATTATACAGATACTAAAAGGAAATTATAATTTTGCCTTTTCAATATGCTTGTCTTCAGGACTGGCGGGTGTAGAGATATGAACAAACCAAAGGCATAAATATAATTAAGAATCGTGCGCGATATATCATGACGAATTGCAGTAATCCTGCATTGATGACAGAAAATAATGATTGCTACACCTTTTCAATATACGTGTTTAAAACTATATAGATTGCAATCAGGGGAACATACAATTCAAACACGTATATAAAACACTTAGCATCATGCACGATGTATTTTTATTTATTCATTTATCTATTTTTATTTTTTTAAAGAATGTGACACTGGGACAGGCAAGAAAATTGCGTTATGGCTTTGGGTAATCTTTGTGTCTGAAAATTACATATTTCAAGTAAGTTCTGCTCAAGCATTTAGAATGTTTAAAATCAGTGAGTCTAAAAAAAAAAAAAAATTATGCAACTGGAACATATGGGAGGTGAATTGCGAGAAAACTGGTAGAAAGCACCCAGAACACTCAAAATGCCATTTATGTGAGTGTGAAGAAAGCAACAATTTAGTACACTGCATTACAGAGTGCGCAAAGCTTAAGGACTTCAGACCTCTTGGTCTGAGCTACTTTGAACTTTGTGTGCACTTTTGCAACCCAGAGAACTTATATCCTGTACTTAGTGTATACCCAACATTGAAAATGTAAATCTTTTACCCTCCTCTTCGTCTACATCTTTTCCCACTTTTATGTAAGGTCGATGTTTCTGGCCAGTTTTCTCCATTTGTTTCTGTCCTATACCTCATCACCCAACAAACCTTTAGACCTCAGGTCATCATTGATGCAATCCATCCACCTACGCTTTGGTTTCCCTCTCCTTCTCCTACCCTGTATATCCATTTCCGTCACCCTCCTCCCAACATACTGTTCATCCTTCCTAACGACATGACCATACCATCTTAGTCTACTTTCTTGTATCATATCTGATACTTCTCTAACTTTTGAGAGAAAAAAAATGGGCGAAAGGTGGAGGGAATACCTTCTCTCTCTCTCTCTCTCTCTCTCTCTCTCTCTCTCTCTCTCTCTCTCTCTCTCTCATAGCAGCCGCTCGGGATGCTTCTCTTGTTGTGTCATTTGTGTGGACTCCATCCCACATTGGGCTGACTGGCAACGACACAGCGGATCGTCTTGCCAAGGCGGCCTGTATGCTGGATGGGCATGCTGTGGACGCTGAGCCCTCCTCCGATGCCTACGTAACATCATCTACTCAGCTGGGTTTGCCATGACGGTCCAGCGCAGGGACACGGAGAGGGCCAACAGTGTGTCCATACAGCACCATGATCACTTCCTTCACAGTCGCTACAAGTATCGCAGACGCGGGTTAATGGTGCGGAAAAACAATGTAGTTAGTGCTCGGCTCAGAATGGGGTATCGGCCTTTATGGCAGGTCTCCCAGACTCTAGATATGCCACAGTACACCTCCTGTACATTATGCGACCGAACTAATGCTAACACTCTTGACCACTATTGTCTTCAGTGCCCCACAGTGAGAGATGTTTTACCACGAGGTCAGAACTTAATACAGATCTGCTCATTTTTACTTAATGATGACAACCTTGATGTTATTCTTGCTCGTTTTCCTCACTTTGGTGGCCATTAATTATATTGAATTATACATATATTTTCTGTATGTTGCTGTATAATTCTGTTTGTGCATTCTGCGTTTCTCTGAGCTTTACTTTTGCATATAATGTACTCTGTGCTGCCATTCTGTGAGTTGTGTGTTAGTATGCAGCAATGTTTTATCAATATGTACACCTCCCTGTAAACCATGTTCAATTCTTGGTTTTATATCCATTTGAAGCATTATTTGTATGAACTCATGTAATGTCTGACGCCTTGGCGCAATAAATTAATAAAATAAAATAATCTCTCTCATATGCCTTTTTATATACATAAGCCAATTTTCCCCTTATAAGGGGAGTGGCTGAGTAAAGGAATAATGCTCTGACTTTCTGGGAAGAGAAAGTACAGAGAGTGGGTCTCTCATTCCCTTCGCTCCGCCCCGTTTAGTCTACTCTAACGACACCCAGGGGAACATGGAGGAAGTGTTCTAGCCCCCTCCCTCAGGAGCTCATATGTATGTATATATGTGTGCATGTGTGCATTTGTGTGTGTGTATTATATATATATATATATATATATATATATATATATATATATATATATATATATATATATATGTATGTGTGTATATATATGTATATGCATGTGTATGTCTATATGTATCAATAATTACTACTTTTGATTCATAACTCTATCTATATACAAAAGCTGTAGTAATGATGATGGTGGTGGTAATAATAATAATAATAATAATAATAATAATAATAATAATAATAATAATAATAATAATAATAATAATAATAATAATAATATTAATATTATTAATGATAATAATAATAATAATAATAATAATAATAATAATAATAATAATAATAATAATAATAATAGAAATAATAATAATAATAATAATAATAATAATAATAATAATAATAATAATAATAATAATAATAATAATAATAATAATAATAATAATAATAATAATAATAATAATAATAATAATAATAATAATAATAATGATAATAATAATCATGATGGTGGTAGCAATAGTTGTGATAATAGTGATAATGGATTAAGTGACGTAATTTTCTCTCATGTACATAATTTGAAGGGTAGAGAAGGGGAAGGGCTTTCAGTCTTTCTCTTTCTTTTCCTTCCAAATTTATCTTCCATTATATGGCACTGTGTTTATGTGTATGTATGTATGTATGTTCAGGTTTATATGTGTACGTATATGCGATTAATTACATGCACTTTCCTTTGCTGTGTTACCTCAGATGACAATGATGTGTATGAGTATGCATGTATGCATCTTTATCTGTGGTAAGGACGAATAACTCCTTTTGCTGAAATGAATACCACAAACTCTCTCTCTCTCTCTCTCTCTCTCTCTCTCTCTCTTCTCTCTCTCTCTCTCTCTCTCTCTCTCTCTCTCTCTCTCTCTCTCTCTCTCTCTCTCTCTCTCTCTCTCTCCTCTCTCTCTCTCTCTCTCCTTGATATGTATGACTATGAAGCCCCAGTGGTGTTTCTATTGCTCATCTAATTAATGCATACATATGTATATGTACCTACTTATTATTCTAACCTGGAAATTGTTATTCTATATCTGCTTCAAATTGTCTGTAGTAGTACTGTTGAAAAGTGAAATGTAATTTATTGCACTCAACAAGGGCTATTGAAAATATTGTTACAAATATTACTCTTCAATTACTCTTCAATTATTACACTATATTTTATTATTATTTACTTGCTCTGATATTTAAAATTAATTGCAAAGTCTATTAATATTTTATTTATACATAACCAAATAGATTGTAATGTTTATCAACTGCAATATGACTGGGAGTGCCCATGTTCACATGTCCCCATATACAGTTATCTGAATAAACAATAAAAAAATGGAACGAAGCTATGCTGACCTTCCCTCACTGTGTGCTGTTGGTTCTTAGACAGATGCTACAACCTATGCCTGCGCTAATTAACCCAACACGACACAATGGAAATGTAAAGGGATATTGGTCGTAGGAAAAGATGACTTAAAAAGGAAAATTAAAAGAAAGAGAGAAACAAAAGAATACAGGAAGTTTGAAGCAGCTGTTTGAGGTAAAGAGCGTTAAATAACGAAATGGAGCCTTAAATACAGGATATATGTATGACCTCCGATTCCATAAATTTAAAAAAAAAAAATTTGTACAGTAATATCTGAGTAGAAAACGAAACACAAATATTACA
>JAXCGZ010004114.1:0-60000 GCA_037179515.1 Halocaridina rubra
GTGTATGCATTGAGCTCCCAATAATATTGTGTTTATCAAGTGACAGAGTTTAAATGCACAGCTATAAAATTAACAAAAGCATCCTGAAATATAAATCTTCAAATTTAAGTCAGAGTGATTATTACAACTTTAGTGTTTAAAAAGATACAAAGAAAATTCATTATAATCTTATAACATATCAGAAACCGTTGAGAGTGTCTCTCCCAGTGTTACCGATTTCAACCACAACCTCTCGCGACCGACCTAAAAAGGACCTTTCTTAGGTGAACCTGCAGTTCTCCTCATACGGCAGTTCCCCTCCTATTCACACCAGAATGTCCTCATCGGAAAATGTTGACCTTTATGACCTTCCATGCATAAATACTGATAATTTTCCGGAAGTGTTTATATCATCTCTGGACAGAATATTCATATATTCACGTGAGGACATCAGAAGGGAATTGTAAAAAATTAAAAAAGTCACTCTGTACAAAACAAGTCAACTTTTGCTTTCGAAGGTAGTGGAACTCTTTCCCCAATACAGTGGTAAACACACCATAAAAAACGCGTTAAAAAAGACATAATTACAAACATAATAACTTTTAGCGCAAGTGTCCTGAATATCTCAATGAACGGTGAACTTGACAAACTCTTTCAACCTCAAACTTCGGTTGTAAAATCCATAGAGTCTAAAAAAAACACACGACCTAGGAGACCTACATCGAATGATAGAAAGTCTTGCAGATAAGGTGAAAATTTTGGAAGCAGATGCTGAAAAGGTGAAAGCCTTACAACACAAGGTGGGTTTGCTAGAAGCTGACATTGTCCTACTTAAAAGAGATAATTCTAGGCTGAAACTCCTATCAGAAACATCTCCACCTCTCATTTCAGTGCTGTCACCTAACAACGATGTTGTCCCTTCTATCAACAACCCTCAGGTTTTGCAAACTAGGTTTTCTGTCTCTACTCACAATTCCTTCATTGCATTGAGAGACGAATGTGACAGTGGTAGTGAAGAAGAGGTAGATCCAGATAAAAGTGATAGTCATCAAGACAACCTGAATACACCATCTAGCATAAATAATCAAATCAGTAACAGGTTACAAAATAGTGATGAAACAACAGCGTCCTTCACCACTACTCCTAACAATACAACAACAGGCACTAACCAGAACAAGATTCTTCCCAGCACAAACAACCAACCTGGTAAAGAGTTGCAAAACAGCGAAGAAGATATAGAGTCAATCTCCACTACTCCTAACAACACAGCAACTATCACTAACCAGGACAACCAAATTGCACCTTCCAGCACAAATAACCAACCCAGCAATAGGCTGCAAAATAATGAAGAAAACAGAAAACACAAAATAGCAGCAGTCTCTATTCTAAACATTCCATCGAAGTCCTCTCCCCCACAGCCACAGTTGCCCAATAATGCAAGTGCAAGGGTTACAGCTCAAATATATATTCGCATTCCTGGCAACCCCATTGAGAGAGAGATACGTAATACATTGACAAATCAAGGCATTCCTTCTGAAGAAGTCTTGATTAAGGAGCTTTCTCCCAAACCAAACTGGGTTTCCTTCACAATAACGATATCGAAAGGATTTGAATATGTGCCTTACAAACTGAAGCAATGGCCTACAGGCACAATTGTCCAGCCATTTCGTGGGGGCAAACAATGGACACAACCTGGGTATTCTACAAAATATCCCAAACTACAGTCATACCAAAATAAACAGCAAAGAGCTAATGAAACAATCCCCTATACGCGAGACTACAGAAAGAGACACGATACAAACCTTTCTTATCGCCGTCCACACACAAGTGTCTTACAACCCTAGACACTCACCTAGGCATACAAACTTTGGGAAGGCCCGATCATACCACGGCACGTACTCAAACCAGTGTTACACATCCAACGGAAGGTACAGACACCAGGATCCATGGGCTAACCCCAGAACACACTACAATGATGAATTCCCAGCAGAATCACACAGTTGAAACTACAACTATGACTATGGATACCACCCCAATGAAACATGGTAAGAATGTAACATTAGTACATGTGAACGCTCAGTCCCTGCTCGCTCATTTTGAGGAAATAATAATGCTAACAAAAGACTACAACATAGACATCCTCTGTGTAAGTGAAACTTGGCTTCCTCCTATAACTGAAAATAAATATGTGAATATCCCAGAGTTTAAAATATTTCGCAATGACCATGGCCGAGGGGGCGGGGTTTGTATTTATGTTAGAAATTATCTTAGTGCATCAGAAATAACCACAGGTTTAGGAAAAACTGAGGAGCTCGAAGATTTATGGATCACTGTGCAGTATCAGAAACTTCCATCTTTCATTGTAGGGTGTGTTTACCGTCACCCTAAAGCACCTACCAGTTCATTCAATCATCTGCTAGAAACATTCAGAAATATCTGTGTGCGTCATAAACCCATATACATACTTGGTGATTTTAATGATGACTTAATCTCAGCAGATAACAAAATGAAAAGGGTGATCAACACTGTGAAGTTAACACAAATAGTGACAAAACCGACCCGCATAACCCCTAATTCTAGGACTCTTATAGATCTGATAATAACAAATAAAGTGGAAAGTATACCCTATTGGGACGTAGTTCCCTGCCCAATTGCAGACCACGAGCTGAACATTGCTATGCTAAACATAAACAAGCCGAAAAGGAAGCCTCTCCTCAAGACATTCCGGTGTCTAAAAAATTACTCCCCTGATATCTTTTGTGAAACATTAATCAACAACACAAATGCACTTAATAGAATTAAATACACAGATAACGTCGATTTGCAGGTTGAGATTTTAACAAAAGTCTTCCTTGAATGCTTAGATAGTTGTGCACCCATTGTAACAAGAAAAATAACCCGCCCCTCAGCCCCTTGGCTAACTAATGACATCAAAGAGGCAATGCAAATCAGAAATCAAATACAAAAAGAGCTAAAAATGAATAGATATGATATGACTCTCCGAGAACGTTATAAAACAGAAAAGAAACGTGTCAGATCTCTCATCAGTGTAAGTAAAAAAGACTTTTACATAAAACAATTTAATGACTCTAGACATGATACAGCAGCAACATGGAAAGTGATAAGAAGCATGATACCAAATGAAAAGAGTACCTCAGAAAGTTATGAAAATATTACGGAGTTGAAAGACAAAGCAGATAACTTTAATAACTATTTTGCTAACGTTGGCAAAAATACATATGAAAAAACTCAAGAAAACATCAACTCAGTGAATATGAGTAATTGCCTTAATGACAATTCTTCCAATGAAAACACAAGAGAGTACTTCAAGATAAATCCTATAGATTGTGCTACCTTAATTCTTACCATAAAGAGCCTAAGAAACTCTGGCTCTTATGGTTCAGATGGTATACCATTTCAGCTCATCAAAGATGCTCTACCCATGATTGCATCCTATATTCTAACTATTATGAACACTTCCATTGTTACTAAAGTGTTTCCTGACTCTTGGAAAATATCACATGTAATACCTCTGCATAAAAAGGGGGACAGAGAAGATGTGACAAACTATCGTCCCATTTCCCTGCTACCCATTTTCTCTAAAATATTAGAAAAAATTGTTGCATGCCAACTTATGTCATATTTAGAATCAAATAGACTACTAACGATTAGCCAACATGGTTTCAGACCAAAACTCTCGACGGAAACTGCACTGCTTAAAGTTACGAATAGTATATATAATAAATATAGATATGAAAAAAATATCTTTGCTAATTTTATTAGACTTATCAAAAGCCTTCGACAGTGTAAACCATGAAATTCTTTTAAGTAAATGTATCAACTTAAATATTGATCCAAGCTGGTTTAGCGAGTATCTATCTAATCGTAAACAGTCCATACGTCTTAACAACATTATCTCTGTGCCAAAAGATGTATCATTTGGTGTTCCACAGGGATCAGTACTTGGTCCTATCCTCTTCTCCATTTACGTAAATGATCTATCTTCTTTCATTTCTGACTCTCTAGTCGTACAATATGCAGATGACACTCAACTACTCCTTAGTGGTGATATTAATAATCTCCCAGAGCTAACTTTAAGAGCAGAAAACACTCTGTCAAAAATTAAAACCTATTTCCAAGAAATTGGGCTGTTAATTAACGAAAGTAAAACACAGTGCATATTTATTGGTTCAAGGTTCCACATAGCACAAATTCCAGAAAACACAACAATTAGTTTTTGCGACAATATTATCACACCTAGCAAAACAGTCAAAAACCTAGGAATTCACTTTGATAACCACATGTTGTTTGATTCCCACATAGATAAAGTATGCAAAAAGGTTACAGGAACATTAATGTACTTATGACGTATAAAAGACAATTTTGAGACTACCACTCGAATAACTGTTGTTGAATCTCTAGCCCTAAGTAACATTAATTACTGCACAACTGTTTGGGGAGCTACCACTAAGACTCAGATAAACAGAATACAGAAGCTTATTAATTTTGCAGCTCGAGTTGCCCTGGGAGGAATAAGTAAATATGACCACATCACACCAGCTCTCAATAAACTTGGGTGGCTGCGGGCAGAAAATAAGGTCGCTTATGCTATTTATGTTTTTGTATTCAAAATTTTGGACCATCATTATCCTAGCTGGCTATTTGATTTAAAAACAGTCAGGGATATAAGGGGAACCAACACAAGACAGAGCAGTGAGCTCTTTATTCACAGAACAAACACAGAAGCAGGTTCAAAGATGATCAATATCAAAGGGCCAACACTCTGGAATAATATTCCAGAGCATCTTAAAAATGCATCCTCCTTCATAGCTTTCAAAGGCAAACTATATAGTTTTCTTTTGGACAAATAGTTGCTGCTCATTAAGAACTAATTATTCTCATTGTAAGGAAACAAATATGGAAATGATGAAGATAATAACGATCCGGTATCTAGTGGCATACTTACTACTTTATTATTAACATTATTGTTAACATTTTTATTACAGCATTATTATTTTCTATGAAAGCTACATTTAATTTAACTATATGTCTAACCCTCATATTTATTAGTTTAATTACATGTCTACTTATAAGTTACTATTAATGTTGAATAACCATTATACAAAATGGCAATAAATGTTTTGATTTTGATTTGATTCTACCTGAATGCCACTATGTTCATATTACAGATTCCCCAACCTCACTCGTGGCTTCATTTTATCATTTAATTCAATTTCCACTCTCATTCGGGCCATGAAATACAAATAAGCACATTACATATGTGAAAACATGAATCATTTTTTACCCCGACCAGGACTAGAACCAAGGACTTATGATTACTAAGTCAAGGCGCTACCACTACACCACAGAAGGTTAAAAGGAATCCAACCTTATAGCTTATATCTGCTATAGTTAGGAATGAACGCATTCTAACTGAATGCCACTATGTTCATATTACAAATTCCCCAACCTCACTCATGGCTTCATTTTAGCATTTAATTCAATTCCCAATCTCATTCGGGCCATGAAATACAAATAAGCACATTACATATGTGAAAACATGAATCATTTTTACCCCGACCGGGAATCGAACCTAGGACTTATGATTACTAAGTAAAGGCGCTACCACTACACCACAGGAGGTTAAAAGGAATCCAAACCTTATAGCTTATATCTGCTATACATAGGAATGAATGCATTCTAACTGAATGCTACTATGTTCATATTACTGATTCCCCAATCTCACTCGTGGCTTCATATTAGCATTTAATTCAATTCCCAATCTTATTCGGGCCATGAAATACAAATAAGCACATTACATATGTGAAAACATGAATCATTTTTTTACCCCGACCGGGACTCGAACCTAGGACTTATGATTACTAAGTCAAGGCGCTACCACTACACCACAGAAGGTTAAAAGGAATCCAACCTTAAAGCTTATGTCTGCTATACTTAGGAATGAACGCATTCTAACTGAATGCCACTATGTTCATATTACAGATTCCCCAACCTCACTCGTTGCATCATTTTAGCATTTCATTCCATTCCCAATCTCATTCGGGCCATGAAATACAAATAAGGACATTACATATGGGAAAACATGAATCATTTTTTAACAGGACCGGGACTCGAACCTAGGACTTATGATTACTAAGTCAAGGTGCTACCACTACACCACAGAAGGTTAAAAGGAATCCAACCTTATAGCTTATATCTGCTATACTTAGGAATGAACGGATTCTAACTGAATGCCACTATGTCCATATTACAGATTCCCCAATCTCACTTGTGGCTTCATTTTACCATTTAATTCAATTCCCAATCTCATTCAGGCCATGAAATACAAATAAGCACATTACATATGTGAAACATTAATCATTTTTTACCCAGACCGGGAATCGAACCTAGGACTTATGAATACTAAGTCAAGGCGCTACCACTACACCACAGAAGGTTAAAAGGAATCCAACCTTATAGCTTATATCTGCTATACTTAGGAATGAACGCATTCTAACTGAATGCCACTATGTTCATATTACAGACTCCCCAATCTCACTTGTGGCTTCATATTAGCATTTAATTCAATTCCCAATCTTATTCGGGCCATGAAATACAAATAAGCACATTACATATGTGAAAACATGAATCATTATTTACCCCGACCGGGACTCGAACCTAGGACTTATGATTACTAAGTCAAGGCGCTATCACTACACCACAGAAGGTTAAAAGGAATCCAACCTTAAAGCTTATGTCTGCTATACTTAGGAATGAACGCATTCTAACTGAATGCCACTATGATCATATTACAGATTCCCCAACCTCACTCGTTGCATCATTTTAGCATTTCATTCCATTCCCAATCTCATTCGGGCCATGAAATACAAATAAGGACATTACATATGGGAAAACATGAATCATTTTTTAACAGGACCGGGACTCGAACCTAGGACTTATGATTACTAAGTCAAGGTGCTACCACTACACCACAGAAGGTTAAAAGGAATCCAACCTTATAGCTTATATCTGCTATACTTAGGAATGAACGGATTCTAACTGAATGCCACTATGTCCATATTACAGATTCCCCAATCTCACTTGTGGCTTCATTTTACCATTTAATTCAATTCCCAATCTCATTCAGGCCATGAAATACAAATAAGCACATTACATATGTGAAACATTAATCATTTTTTACCCAGACCGGGAATCGAACCTAGGACTTATGAATACTAAGTCAAGGCGCTACCACTACACCACAGAAGGTTAAAAGGAATCCAACCTTATAGCTTATATCTGCTATACTTAGGAATGAACGCATTCTAACTGAATGCCACTATGTTCATATTACAGACTCCCCAATCTCACTTGTGGCTTCATATTAGCATTTAATTCAATTCCCAATCTTATTCGGGCCATGAAATACAAATAAGCACATTACATATGTGAAAACATGAATCATTATTTACCCCGACCGGGACTCGAACCTAGGACTTATGATTACTAAGTCAAGGCGCTATCACTACACCACAGAAGGTTAAAAGGAATCCAACCTTATAGCTTATATCTGCTATACTTAGGAATGAATGCATTCTAACTGAATGCCACTATGTTCATATTACAGATTCCCCAACCTCACTCGTGGCTTCATTTTAGCATTTAATTCAATTCCCAATCTCATTCGGGCCATGAAATACAAATAAGCACATTACATATGTGAAAACATGAATCATTTTTTTACCCCTACCGGGACTCGAACCTAAGACTTATGATTACTAAGTCAAGGCGCTACCACTACACCACAGAAGGTTAAAAGGAATCCAACCTTATAGCTTATATCTGCTATACTTAGGAATGAACGCATTCTAACTGAATGCCACTATGTGCATATTACAGATTCCCCAACCTCAATCGTGGCTTCATTTTAGCATTTAATTCAATTCCCAATCTCATTCGGGCCATGAAATACAAATAAGCACATTACATATGTGAAAACATGAATCATTTTTACCCCGACCGGGAATCGAACCTAGGACTTATGATTACTAAGTAAAGGCGCTACCACTACACCACAGAAGGTTAAAAGGAATCCAAACCTTATAGCTTATATCTGCTATACATAGGAATGAATGCATTCTAACTGAATGCTACTATGTTCATATTACTGATTCCCCAATCTCACTCGTGGCTTCATATTAGCATTTAATTCAATTCCCAATCTTATTCGGGCCATGAAATACAAATAAGCACATTATATATGTGAAAACATGAATCATTTTTTACCCCGACCGGGACTCGAACCTAGGACTTATGATTACTAAGTCAAGGCGCTACCAGTACACCACAGAAGGTTAAAAGGAATCCAACCTTATAGCTTATGTCTGCTATACTTAGGAATGAACGCATTCTAACTGAATGCCACTATGTTCATATTACAGATTCCCCAACCTCACTCGTTGCATCATTTTAGCATTTCATTCCATTCCCAATCTCATTCGGGCCATGAAATACAAATAAGGACATTACATATGGGAAAACATGAATCATTTTTTAACAGGACCGGGACTCGAACCTAGGACTTATGATTACTAAGTCAAGGTGCTACCACTACACCACAGAAGGTTAAAAGGAATCCAACCTTATAGCTTATATCTGCTATACTTAGGAATGAACTCATTCTAACTGAATGCCACTATGTCCATATTACAGATTCCCCAATCTCACTTGTGGCTTCATTTTACCATTTAATTCAATTCCCAATCTCATTCGGGCCATGAAATACAAATAAGCACATTACATATGTGAAAACATGAATCATTTTTTACCCAGACCGGGAATCGAACCTAGGACTTATGAATACTAAGTCAAGGCGCTAGCACTACACCACAGAAGGTTAAAAGGAATCCAACCTTATAGCTTATATCTGCTATACTTAGGAATGAACGCATTCTAACTGAATGCCACTATGTTCATATTACAGATTCCCCAATCTCACTTGTGGCTTCATATTAGCATTTAATTCAATTCCCAATCTTATTCGGGCCATGAAATACAAATAAGCACATTACATATGTGAAAACATGAATCATTATTTACCCCGACCGGGACTCGAACCTAGGACTTATGATTACTAAGTCAAGGCGCTATCACTACACCACAGAAGGTTAAAAGGAATCCAACCTTATAGCTTATATCTGCTATACTTAGGAATGAATGCGTTCTAACTGAATGCCACTATGCTTACATTGCAGATTCCCCAACCTCACTCGTGGCTTCATATTAGCATTTAATTCAATTCCCAATCTCATTCCGGCCATGAAATACAAATAAGCACATTACATATGTGAAAACATGAATCATTTTTTACCCCGACCGGGACTCGAACCTAGGACTTATGATTACTAAGTCAAGGCGCTATCACTACACCACAGAAGGTTAAAAGGAATACAACCTTATAGCTTATATTTGCTATACTTAGGAATGAGCACATTCTAACTGAATGCCACTATGTTCATATTACAGATTCCCCAACCTCACTCGTGGCTTCATTTTAGCATTTAATTCAATTCCCAATCTCATTCGGGCCATGAAATACAAATAAGCACATTACATATGTGAAAACATGAATCATTTTTTTACACCGACCGGGAATCGAACCTAGGGCTTATGATTACTAAGTCAAGGCGCTACCACTACACCACAGAAGGTTAAAAGGAATCCAACCTTATAGCTTATATCTGATATACTTAGGAATGAACGCATTCTAACTGAATGCCACTATGTTCATATTACAGATTCCCCAACCTCACTCGTGGCTTCATTTTAGCATTTAATTCAATTCCCAATCTCATTCAGGCCATGAAATACAAATAAGCACATTACATATGTGAAAACATGAATCATTTTTTACCCCTACCGGGACTCGAAAATAGGACCTATGATTACTAAGTCAAGGCGCTACCACTTCACCACAGAAGGTTAAAAGGAATCCAACCTTATAGCTTATATCTGATATACTTATGAATGAACGCATTCTAACTGAATGCCAATATGTTCATATTACAGATTCCCCAACCTCACTCGTGGCTTCATTTTATCATTTAATTCAATTTCCAATCTCATTCGGGCCATGAAATACAAATAAGCACATTACAATGTGAAAACATGAATCATTTTTCACCCCGACCGGGACTCGAACCTAGGATTTATGATTACTAAGTCAAGGCGCTACCACTACACCACAGAAGGTTAAGAAGAATCCAACCTTATAGCTTATATCTGCTATACTTAGGAATGAACGCATTCTATCTGAATGCCACTATGTTCATATTACAGATTCCCCAACCTCACTCGTGGCTTCATTTTAGCATTTAATTCAATTTCCAATCTCATTCGGGACATGAAATACAAATAAGCACATTATATATGTGAAAACATGAATCATTTTTTACCTCGACCGGGACTCGATCCTAGGACTTATGATTAATAAGTCAGGGCGCTACCACTACACCACAGAACGTTAAAAGGAATCCAACCTTATAGCTTATATCTGCTATACTTAGGAATGAACGCATTCTAACTGAATGCCACTATGGTCATATTAAAGATTCCCCAACCTCACTCGTTGCATCATTTTAGCATTTAATTCAATTCCCAATCTTATTCGGGCCATGAAATACAAATAAGCACATTACATATGTGAAAACATGAATCATTATTTACCCCGACCGGGACTCGAACCTAGGACTTATGATTACTAAGTCAAGGCGCTATCACTACACCACAGAAGGTTAAAAGGAATCCAACCTTATAGCTTATATCTGCTATACTTAGGAATGAATGCATTCTAACTGAATGCCACTATGTTCATATTACAGATTCCCCAACCTCACTCGTGGCTTCATTTTAGCATTTAATTCAATTCCCAATCTCATTCGGGCCATGAAATACAAATAAGCACATTACATATGTGAAAACATGAATCATTTTTTTACCCCTACCGGGACTCGAACCTAAGACTTATGATTACTAAGTCAAGGCGCTACCACTACACCACAGAAGGTTAAAAGGAATCCAACCTTATAGCTTATATCTGCTATACTTAGGAATGAAAGCATTCTAACTGAATGCCACTATGTGCATATTACAGATTCCACAACCTCAATCGTGGCTTCATTTTAGCATTTAATTCAATTCCCAATCTCATTCGGGCCATGAAATACAAATAAGCACATTACATATGTGAAAACATGAATCATTTTTTTACACCGACAGGGAATCGAACCTAGGGCTTATGATTACTAAGTCAAGGCGCTACCACTACACCACAGAAGGTTAAAAGGAATCCAACCTTATAGCTTATATCTGATATACTTATAAATGAACGCATTCTAACTGAATGCCACTATGTTCATATTACAGATTCCCCAACCTCACTCGTGGCTTCATTTTAGCATTTAATTCAATTCCCAATCTCATTCAGGCCATGAAATACAAATAAGAACATTACATATGTGAAAACATGAATCATTTTTTACCCCTACCGGGACTCGAAAATAGGACCTATGATTACTAAGTCAAGGCGCTACCACTTCACCACAGAAGGTTAAAAGGAATCCAACCTTATAGCTTATATCTGATATACTTATGAATGAACGCATTCTAACTGAATGCCACTATGTTCATATTACAGATTCCCCAACCTCACTCGTGGCTTCATTTTATCATTTAATTCAATTTCCAATCTCATTCGGGCCATGAAATACAAATAAGCACATTACAATGTGAAAACATGAATCATTTTTCACCCCGACCGGGACTCGAACCTAGGATTTATGATTACTAAGTCAAGGCGCTACCACTACACCACAGAAGGTTAAGAGGAATCCAACCTTATAGCTTATATCTGCTATACTTAGGAATGAACGCATTCTATCTGAATGCCACTATGTTCATATTACAGATTCCCCAACCTCACTCGTGGCTTCATTTTAGCATTTAATTCAATTTCCAATCTCATTCGGGACATGAAATACATATAAGCACATTATATATGTGAAAACATGAATCATTTTTTACCTCGACCGGGACTCGAACCTAGGACTTATGATTAATAAGTCAGGGCGCTACCACTACACCACGGAACGTTAAAAGGAATCCAACCTTATAGCTTATATCTGCTATACTTAGGAATGAACGCATTCTAACTGAATGCCACTATGGTCATATTACAGATTCCCCAACCTCACTCGTTGCATCATTTTAGCATTTCATTCAATTCCCAATCTCATTCGGGCCATGAAATACAAATAAGCACATTACATTTGTGAAAACATGAATCATTTTTTAACCTGACCGGGACTCGAACCTAGGACTTATGATTACTAAGTCAAGGCGCTACCACTACACCACAGAAGGTTAAAAGGAATCCAACCTTATAGCTTATATCTGCTATACTTAGGAATGAACGCATTCTAACTGAATGCCACTATGTTCATATTACAGATTACCCAACCTCACTCGGGGCTTCATTTTAGCATTTAATTCAATTCCCAATCTCATTCGGGCCATGAAATACAAATAAGCACATTACATATGTGAAAACATGAATCCTTTTTTACCCCGACCGGGACTCGAACCTAGGACTTATGATTACTAAGTCAAGGCGCTACCACTACACCACAGAAGGTTAAAAGGAATCCAATCTTATAGCTTATATCTGCTATACTTAGGAATAAACGCATTCTAACTGAATGCCACTATGTCCATATTACAGATTCCCCAATCTCACTCGTGGCTTCATTTTAGCATTTAATTCAATTCCCAATCTCATTCGGCCCATGAAATACAAATAAGCACATTACATATGTGAAAACATGAATCATTTTTTACCCTTACCGGGACTCGAACCTAGGACTTATGATTACTAAGTCAAGGCGCTATCACTACACCACAGAAGGTTAAAAGTAATCCAACCTTATAGCTTTTATCTGCTATACTTAGGAATGAACGCATTCTAACTGAATGCCACTATGTTCATATTACAGATTCCCCAACCTCACTCGTGGTTTCATTTTAGCATTTAATTCAATTCCCAATCTCATTCAGGCCATGAAATACAAATAGGCACATTACATATGTGAAAACATGGATCATTTTTTTACCCTTACCGGGACTCGAACCTAGGACTTATAATTACTAAGTCAAGGCGCTACCACTACACCACAGAAGGTTAAAAGGAATCCAAACCTTATAGCTTTTATCTGCTATACTTAGGAATGAACGCATTCTAACTGAATGCCACTATGTGCATATTACAAATTCCCCAACCTCACTCGTGGCTTCATTTTAGCATTTAATTCAATTCCCAATCTCATTCGGGCCATGAAATACAAATAAGCACATTTCATATGTGAAAACATGAATCATTTTTTTACACTGACCGGGACTCGAACCTAGGACTTATGATTACTAAGTCAAGGCGCTACCACTACACCACAGAAGGTTAAAAGGAATCCAACCTTTTAGCTTATATCTGATATACTTAGGAATGAACGCATTCTAACTGAATGCCACTATGTTCATATTACAGAATCCCCAACATCACTCGTGTCTTCATTTTAGCATTTAATTCAATTCCCAATCTCATTCGGGCCATGAAATACAAATAAGCACATTACATATGTGAAAACATGAATCATTTTTTACCCCGACCAGGACTCGAAACTAGGACTTATGATTACTAAGTCAAGGCGCTACCACTACACCACAGAAGGTTAAAAGGAATCCAACCTTATAGCTTATGTCTGATATAGTTAGGAATGAACGCATTCTAACTGAATGCCACTATGTTCATATTACAGATTCCCCAACCTCAATCGTGGCTTCATTTTATCATTTAATTCAATTTCCAATCTCATTCGTGCCATGAAATACAAATAAGCACATTACATATGTGAAAACATGAATCATTTTTCACCCCGACCGGGACTCGAACCTAGGATTCATGATTATTAAGTCAAGGCTCTACCACTACACCACAGAAGGTTAAAAAGAATCAAACCTTATAGCTTATATCTGCTATACTTAGGAATGAACGCATTCTAACTGAATGCCACTATGTTCATATTACAGATTCCCCAACCTCACACGTGGCTTCATTTTAGCATTTAATTCAATTCCCAATCTCAATCAGGACATGAAATACAAATAAGCACATTATATATGTGAAAACATGAATCATTTTTTACCTCGACCGGGACTCGAACCTAGGACTTATGATTACTAAGTCAAGGCACTACCACTACACCATAGAAGGTTAAAAGGAATCCAACCTTATAGCTTATGTCTGCTATACCTATGAATGAACGCATTCTAACTGAATGCCACTATGTTCATATTGCAGATTCCCCAACCTCACTCGTGGCTTCATTTTAGCATTTAATTCAATTCCCAATCTCATTCGGGCCATGAATTTCAAATAAGCACATTACATATGTGAAAACATGAATCATTTTTTTTTTAATTGAATTAAATGCTAAAAAGAAGCCACGAGTGAGGTTGGGGAATCTGTACTATGATCATTGTGGCATTCAGTTAGAATGCGTTCATTCCTAAGTATAGCAGATATGAGCTATAAGGTTGGATTCCTTTTAACCTTCTGTGGTGTAGTGGTAGCGCCTTGACTTAGTAATCATAAGTCCTAGGTTCGAGTCCCGGTCGGGGTAAAAAATTATTCATGTTTTCACATATGTAATGTGCTTATTTGTATTTCATGGCCCGAATGAGATTGGGAATTGAATGAAATGCTAAAATGAAGCCACGAGTGAAGTTGGCGAATCTGAAATATGAACATAGTGGCATTCAGTTAGAATGCGTTCATTCCTAAGTATAGCAGATATAAGCTATAATTTTGGGTTCCTTTTAACCTTCTGTGGTGTAGTGGTAGCGCCTTGACTTAGTAATCATAAGTCCTAGGTTCGAGTCCCGGTCGGGGTAAAAAATGATTCATGTTTTCACATATGTAATGTGCTTATTTGTATTTCATGGCTAGAATAAGATTGGGAATTGAATTAAATGCTAAAATGAAGCCACGAGTGAGGTAGGGGAAGCTGTAATATGAACATAGTGGCATTCAGTTAGAATGTGTTCATTCCTAAGTATAGCAGATATAAGCTATAATGTTGGGTTAATTTTAACCTTCTGTGGTGTAGTGGTAGCGCCTTGACTTAGTACTCATAAGTCCTAGGTTCGAGTCCCGGTCGGGGTAAAAAATGATTCATGTTTTCACAAATGTAATGTGCTTATTTGTATTTCAGGGCCCGAATGAGATTGGGAATCGAATTAAATGCTAAAATGAAGTCACGAGTGAGGTTGGGGAATCTGTAATATGAACATAGTGGTATTCAGTTAGAATGCGTTCATTCCTAAGTATAGCAGATATAAGCTATAAGGTTGGATTCCTTTTAACCTTCTGTGGTGTAGTGGTAGCGCCTTGACTTAGTAATCATAAGTCCTAGGTTCGAGTCCCGGTCGGGGTAAAAAATGATTCATGTTTTCACATATGTAATGTGCTTATTTGTATTTCATGGCCCGAATGAGATTGGGAATTGAATTAAATGCTAAAATGAAGCCACGAGTGAGGTTGGGGAATCTGTAATATGAACATAAGTGGCATTCAGTTAGAATGCGTTCATTCCTAAGTATAGCAGATATAAGCTATAAGGTTGGATTCCTTTTATCCTTCTGTGGTGTAGTGGTAGCGCCTTGACTTTCTGTAATCATAAGTCCTAGGTTCGAGTCTCGGTTGGGGTAGAAAAATGATTCATGTTTTCACATAAATAATGTGCTTATTTGTATTTCATAGCCCAAATGAGATTGGGAATTGAATTAAATGCTAAAATGAAGCCACGGGTGAGGTTGGGGAATCTGTAATATGAACATAGTGGCATTCAGTTAGAATGCGTTCATTCCTAAGTATAGCAGATATAAGCTATAAGGTTGGATTCCTTTTAACCTTCTGTGGAATAGTGGTAGCGCCTTGACTTAGTAATCATAAGTCCTAGTTTCGAGTCCCGGTCGGGGTAAAATTTTTTTTATTTTTTCACATATGTAATGTGCTTATTTGTATTTCATAGCCCGAATGAGATTGGGAATTGAATTAAATGCTAAAATGAAGCCACGAGTGAGGTTGGGGAATCTGTAATATGAACATCGTGGCATTCAGTTAGAATGCGTTCATTCCTAAGAATAGCAGATATAAGATATAAGGTTGGAATCCTTTTAACCTTTTGTGGTGTAGTGGTAGCGCCTTGACTTAGTAATCATAAATCCTAGGTTCGAGTCCCGGGCGGGGTGAAAAATGATTCATGTTTTCACATATGTAATGTGCTTATTTGTATTTCATGGCCCGAATGAGATTGGGAATTGAATTAAATGCTAAAATGAAGCCATGAGTGAGGTTGGGGAAACTGTAATATGAACATAGTGGCATTCAGTTAGAATGCGTTCATTCCTAAGTATAGCAGATATAAGCTATAAGGTTGGATTCCTTTTAACCTTCTGTGGTGTAGGTAGGGCTTTGACTTAGTAATCATAAGTCCTAGGTTCGAGTCCCGGTCGGAATGAAAAATGTTTCATGTTTTCACATATGTAATGTGCTTATTTGTATTTCATGGCCCGAATGAGATTGGGAATTGAATTAAATGCTAAAATGAAGCCACGAATGAGGTTATGGAATCTGTAATATGAACATAGTGGCATTCAGTTAGAACGCGTTCATTCCTAAGTATAGCAGATATAAGCTATAAGGTCGGATTCCTTTTAACCTTCTGTGGTGTAGTGGTAGCGCCTTGATTTAGTAATCATAAGTCCTAGGTTCGAGTCTTGGTCGGGGTAAAAAATGCTTCAGGTTTTCACATATGTAATGTGCTTATTTGTATTTCATGGCCCGAATGAGATTGGGATTTGAATTAAATGCTAAAATGAAGCAACGAGTGAGGTTGGGAATCTGTAATATGAACAGAGTAGCATTCAGTTAGAATGCGTTCATTCCTAAGTATAGCAGATATAAGCTATAAGGTTGGATTCCTTTTAACCTTCTGTGGTGTAGTGGTAGCGCCTTGACTTAGTAATCAAAAGTCCTAGGTTCGAGTCCCGGTCGGGTTAAAAAAAAAAAACATTCATATATATATATATATATATATATATATATATATATATATATATATATATATATATATATATATATATATATATATATATATATATATATATATATATATATATATATATATATATATATATATATATATATATATATATATATATATATATATATATATATATATATATATATATATATATATATATATATATATATATATATATATATATATATATATATATATATATATATATATATATATATATATATATATATATATATATATATATATATATATACATAAATATATATATATATATATATATATATATATATATATATATATATATATATATATATATATATATATATATATATATATATATATATATATATATATATATATATATATATATATATATATATATATATATATATATATATATATATATATATATATATATATATATATATATATATATATATATATATATATATATATATATATATATATATATATATATATATATATACATATATATATATATATATATATATAAATATATATATATATATATATATATATATATATATATATATATATATATATATATATATATATATATATATATATATATATATATATATATATATATATATATATATATATATATATATATATATATATATATATATATATATATATATATATATATGGATCATTTTTTAACCCAACCGGGACTCGAACCTAGGACTTATGATTACTAAGTCAAGGCGCTACCACTACACCACAGAAGGTTAAAAGGAACCCAACCTTATAGCTTATATCTGCTATACTTAGGAATGAACGCACTCTAACTGAATGCCACTTTGTTCATATTACAGATTCCCCAACCTCACTCGTGGCTTCATTTTAGCATTTAATTCAATTCCCAATCTCATTCGGGCCATGAAATACAAATAAGCACATTACATATGTAAAAACATGAATTATTTTTTACCATGACCGGGACTCGAACCTAGGACTTATGATTACTAAGTCAAGGCGCTACCACTACATCACAAAAGGTAAAAAGGAACCCAACCTTATAGCTTATATCTGATATACTTAGGAATGAACGCATTCTAACTGAATACCACTATGTTCATATTACAGATTCCCCAACCTCACTCGTGGCTTCATTTTAGCATTTAATTCAATTCCCAATCTCATTCGGGCCATGAAATACAAATAAGCACATTACATATGTGAAAACTTGAATCAATTTTTACCCCAACCGGACTCGAACCTAGGACTTATGATTACTAAGTCAAGGCACTACCACTACACCACAGAAGGTTAAAAGGAACCCAACCTTATAGCTTATATCTGCTATACTTGGGATTGAACGCATTCTAACTGAATGCCACTATGTTCATATTAAAGATTCCCCAACCTCACTCGTGGCTTCATTTTAGCATTTAATTCAATTCCCAATCTCATTCGGGCCATGAAATACAAATAAGCACATTACATATGTGAAAACATGAATCATTTTTACCCCGACCGGGACTCGAACCTAGGACTTATGATTACTAAGTCAAGGTGCTACCACTACACCACAGAAGGTTAAAAGGAATCCAACCTTATAGCTTATATCTGCTATACTTAGGAATGAACGGATTCTAACTGAATGCCACTATGTCCATATTACAGATTCCCCAATCTCACTTGTGGCTTCATTTTACCATTTAATTCAATTCCCAATCTCATTCAGGCCATGAAATACAAATAAGCACATTACATATGTGAAACATTAATCATTTTTTACCCAGACCGGGAATCGAACCTAGGACTTATGAATACTAAGTCAAGGCGCTACCACTACACCACAGAAGGTTAAAAGGAATCCAACCTTATAGCTTATATCTGCTATACTTAGGAATGAACGCATTCTAACTGAATGCCACTATGTTCATATTACAGACTCCCCAATCTCACTTGTGGCTTCATATTAGCATTTAATTCAATTCCCAATCTTATTCGGGCCATGAAATACAAATAAGCACATTACATATGTGAAAACATGAATCATTATTTACCCCGACCGGGACTCGAACCTAGGACTTATGATTACTAAGTCAAGGCGCTATCACTACACCACAGAAGGTTAAAAGGAATCCAACCTTATAGCTTATATCTGCTATACTTAGGAATGAATGCATTCTAACTGAATGCCACTATGTTCATATTACAGATTCCCCAACCTCACTCGTGGCTTCATTTTAGCATTTAATTCAATTCCCAATCTCATTCGGGCCATGAAATACAAATAAGCACATTACATATGTGAAAACATGAATCATTTTTTTACCCCTACCGGGACTCGAACCTAAGACTTATGATTACTAAGTCAAGGCGCTACCACTACACCACAGAAGGTTAAAAGGAATCCAACCTTATAGCTTATATCTGCTATACTTAGGAATGAACGCATTCTAACTGAATGCCACTATGTGCATATTACAGATTCCCCAACCTCAATCGTGGCTTCATTTTAGCATTTAATTCAATTCCCAATCTCATTCGGGCCATGAAATACAAATAAGCACATTACATATGTGAAAACATGAATCATTTTTACCCCGACCGGGAATCGAACCTAGGACTTATGATTACTAAGTAAAGGCGCTACCACTACACCACAGAAGGTTAAAAGGAATCCAAACCTTATAGCTTATATCTGCTATACATATAAATGAATGCATTCTAACTGAATGCTACTATGTTCATATTACTGATTCCCCAATCTCACTCGTGGCTTCATATTAGCATTTAATTCAATTCCCAATCTTATTCGGGCCATGAAATACAAATAAGCACATTACATATGTGAAAACATGAATCATTTTTTACCCCGACCGGGACTCGAACCTAGGACTTATGATTACTAAGTCAAGGTGCTACCAGTACACCACAGGAGTTTAAAAGGAATCCAACCTTATAGCTTATGTCTGCTATACTTAGGAATGAACGCATTCTAACTGAATGCCACTATGTTCATATTACAGATTCCCCAACCTCACTCGTTGCATCATTTTAGCATTTCATTCCATTCCCAATCTCATTCGGGCCATGAAATACAAATAAGGACATTACATATGGGAAAACATGAATCATTTTTTAACAGGACCGGGACTCGAACCTAGGACTTATTATTACTAAGTCAAGGTGCTACCACTACACCACAGAAGGTTAAAAGGAATCCAACCTTATAGCTTATATCTGCTATACTTAGGAATGAACTCATTCTAACTGAATGCCACTATGTCCATATTACAGATTCCCCAATCTCACTTGTGGCTTCATTTTACCATTTAATTCAATTCCCAATCTCATTCGGGCCATGAAATACAAATAAGCACATTACATATGTGAAAACATGAATCATTTTTTACCCAGACCGGGAATCGAACCTAGGACTTATGAATACTAAGTCAAGGCGCTACCACTACACCACAGAAGGTTAAAAGGAATCCAACCTTATAGCTTATATCTGCTATACTTAGGAATGAACGCATTCTAACTGAATGCCACTATGTTCATATTACAGATTCCCCAATCTCACTTGTGGCTTCATATTAGCATTTAATTCAATTCCCAATCTTATTCGGGCCATGAAATACAAATAAGCACATTACATATGTGAAAACATGAATCATTATTTACCCCGACCGGGACTCGAACCTAGGACTTATGATTACTAAGTCAAGGCGCTATCACTACACCACAGAAGGTTAAAAGGAATCCAACCTTATAGCTTATATCTGCTATACTTAGGAATGAATGCATTCTAACTGAATGCCACTATGTTCATATTACAGATTCCCCAACCTCACTCGTGGCTTCATTTTAGCATTTAATTCAATTCCCAATCTCATTCGGGCCATGAAATACAAATAAGCACATTACATATGTGAAAACATGAATCATTTTTTTACCCCTACCGGGACTCGAACCTAAGACTTATGATTACTAAGTCAAGGCGCTACCACTACACCACAGAAGGTTAAAAGGAATCCAACCTTATAGCTTATATCTGCTATACTTAGGAATGAAAGCATTCTAACTGAATGCCACTATGTGCATATTACAGATTCCACAACCTCAATCGTGGCTTCATTTTAGCATTTAATTCAATTCCCAATCTCATTCGGGCCATGAAATACAAATAAGCACATTACATATGTGAAAACATGAATCATTTTTTTACACCGACCGGGAATCGAACCTAGGGCTTATGATTACTAAGTCAATTCGCTACCACTACACCACAGAAGGTTAAAAGGAATCCAACCTTATAGCTTATATCTGATATACTTAGGAATGAACGCATTCTAACTGAATGCCACTATGTTCATATTACAGATTCCCCAACCTCACTCGTGGCTTCATTTTAGCATTTAATTCAATTCCCAATCTCATTCAGGCCATGAAATACAAATAAGCACATTACATATGTGAAAACATGAATCATTTTTTACCCCTACCGGGACTCGAAAATAGGACCTATGATTACTAAGTCAAGGCGCTACCACTTCACCACAGAAGGTTAAAAGGAATCCAACCTTATAGCTTATATCTGATATACTTATGAATGAACGCATTCTAACTGAATGCCACTATGTTCATATTACAGATTCCCCAACCTCACTCGTGGCTTCATTTTATCATTTAATTCAATTTCCAATCTCATTCGGGCCATGAAATACAAATAAGCACATTACAATGTGAAAACATGAATCATTTTTCACCCCGACCGGGACTCGAACCTAGGATTTATGATTACTAAGTCAAGGCGCTACCACTACACCACAGAAGGTTAAGAGGAATCCAACCTTATAGCTTATATCTGCTATACTTAGAAATGAACGCATTCTAACTGAACGCCACTATGGTCATATTAAAGATTCCCCAACCTCACTCGTTGCATCATTTTAGCATTTCATTCAATTCCCAATCTCATTCGGGCCATGAAATACAAATAAGCACATTACATTTGTGAAAACATGAATCATTTTTTAACCTGACCGGGACTCGAACCTAGGACTTATGATTACTAAGTCAAGGCGCTACCACTACACCACAGAAGGTTAAAAGGAATCCAACCTTATAGCTTATATATGCTATACTTAGGAATGAACGCATTCTAACTGAATGCCACTATGTTCATATTACAGATTACCCAACCTCACTCGGGGCTTCATTTTAGCATTTAATTCAATTCCCAATCTCATTTGGGCCATGAAATACAAATAAGCACATTACATATGTGAAAACATGAATCCTTTTTTACCCCGACCGGGACTCGAACCTAGGACTTATGATTACTAAGTCAAGGCGCTACCACTACACCACAGAAGGTTAAAAGGAATCCAATCTTATAGCTTATATCTGCTATACTTAGGAATGAAAGCATTCTAACTGAATGCCACTATGTGCATATTACAGATTCCACAACCTCAATCGTGGCTTCATTTTAGCATTTAATTCAATTCCCAATCTCATTCGGGCCATGAAATACAAATAAGCACATTACATATGTGAAAACATGAATCATTTTTTTACACCGACCGGGAATCGAACCTAGGGCTTATGATTACTAAGTCAATTCGCTACCACTACACCACAGAAGGTTAAAAGGAATCCAACCTTATAGCTTATATCTGATATACTTAGGAATGAACGCATTCTAACTGAATGCCACTATGTTCATATTACAGATTCCCCAACCTCACTCGTGGCTTCATTTTAGCATTTAATTCAATTCCCAATCTCATTCAGGCCATGAAATACAAATAAGCACATTACATATGTGAAAACATGAATCATTTTTTACCCCTACCGGGACTCGAAAATAGGACCTATGATTACTAAGTCAAGGCGCTACCACTTCACCACAGAAGGTTAAAAGGAATCCAACCTTATAGCTTATATCTGATATACTTATGAATGAACGCATTCTAACTGAATGCCACTATGTTCATATTACAGATTCCCCAACCTCACTCGTGGCTTCATTTTATCATTTAATTCAATTTCCAATCTCATTCGGGCCATGAAATACAAATAAGCACATTACAATGTGAAAACATGAATCATTTTTCACCCCGACCGGGACTCGAACCTAGGATTTATGATTACTAAGTCAAGGCGCTACCACTACACCACAGAAGGTTAAGAGGAATCCAACCTTATAGCTTATATCTGCTATACTTAGAAATGAACGCATTCTAACTGAACGCCACTATGGTCATATTAAAGATTCCCCAACCTCACTCGTTGCATCATTTTAGCATTTCATTCAATTCCCAATCTCATTCGGGCCATGAAATACAAATAAGCACATTACATTTGTGAAAACATGAATCATTTTTTAACCTGACCGGGACTCGAACCTAGGACTTATGATTACTAAGTCAAGGCGCTACCACTACACCACAGAAGGTTAAAAGGAATCCAACCTTATAGCTTATATATGCTATACTTAGGAATGAACGCTTTCTAACTGAATGCCACTATGTTCATATTACAGATTACCCAACCTCACTCGGGGCTTCATTTTAGCATTTAATTCAATTCCCAATCTCATTTGGGCCATGAAATACAAATAAGCACATTACATATGTGAAAACATGAATCCTTTTTTACCCCGACCGGGACTCGAACCTAGGACTTATGATTACTAAGTCAAGGCGCTACCACTACACCACAGAAGGTTAAAAGGAATCCAATCTTATAGCTTATATCTGCTATACTTAGGAATAAACGCATTCTAACTGAATGCCACTATGTCCATATTACAGATTCCCCAATCTCACTCGTGGCTTCATTTTAGCATTTAATTCAATTCCCAATCTCATTCGGCCCATGAAATACAAATAATCACATTACATATGTGAAAACATGAATCATTTTTTACCCTTACCGGGACTCGAACCTAGGACTTATGATTACTAAGTCAAGGCGCTATCACTACACCACAGAAGGTTAAAAGGAATCCAACCTTATAGCTTTTATCTGCTATACTTAGGAATGAACGCATTCTAACTGAATGCCTCTATGTTCATATTACAGATTCCCCAACCTCACTCGTGGTTTCATTTTAGCATTTAATTCAATTCCCAATCTCATTCAGGCCATGAAATACAAATAGGCACATTACATATGTGAAAACATGGATCATTTTTTTACCCTTACCGGGACTCGAACCTAGGACTTATAATTACTAAGTCAAGGCGCTACCACTACACCACAGAAGGTTAAAAGGAATCCAAACCTTATAGCTTATATCTGCTATACTTAGGAATGAACGCATTCTAACTGAATGCCACTATGTGCATATTACAAATTCCCCAACCTCACTCGTGGCTTCATTTTAGCATTTAATTCAATTCCCAATCTCATTCGGGCCATGAAATACAAATAAGCACATTTCATATGTGAAAACATGAATCATTTTTTTACACTGACCGGGACTCGAACCTAGGACTTATGATTACTAAGTCAAGGCGCTACCACTACACCACAGAAGGTTAAAAGGAATCCAACCTTTTAGCTTATATCTGATATACTTAGGAATGAACGCATTCTAACTGAATGCCACTATGTTCATATTACAGAATCCCCAACATCACTCGTGGCTTCATTTTAGCATTTAATTCAATTCCCAATCTCATTCGGGCCATGAAATACAAATAAGCACATTACATATGTGAAAACATGAATCATTTTTTACCCCGACCAAGACTCGAAACTAGGACTTATGATTACTAAGTCAAGGCGCTACCACTACACCACAGAAGGTTAAAAGGAATCCAACCTTATAGCTTATGTCTGATATAGTTAGGAATGAACGCATTCTAACTGAATGCCACTATGTTCATATTACAGATTCCCCAACCTCAATCGTGGCTTCATTTTATCATTTAATTCAATTTCCAATCTCATTCGTGCCATGAAATACAAATAAGCACATTACATATGTGAAAACATGAATCATTTTTCACCCCGACCGGGACTCGAACCTAGGATTCATGATTATTAAGTCAAGGCGCTACCACTACACCACAGAAGGTTAAAAAGAATCAAACCTTATAGCTTATATCTGCTATACTTAGGAATGAACGCATTCTAACTGAATGCCACTATGTTCATATTACAGATTCCCCAACCTCACACGTGGCTTCATTTTAGCATTTAATTCAATTCCAAATCTCAATCGGGACATGAAATACAAATAAGCACATTATATATGTGAAAACATGAATCATTTTTTACCTCGACCGGGACTCGAACCTAGGACTTATGATTACTAAGTCAAGGCACTACCACTACACCATAGAAGGTTAAAAGGAATCCAACCTTATAGCTTATGTCTGCTATACCTATGAATGAACGCATTCTAACTGAATGCCACTATGTTCATATTGCAGATTCCCCAACCTCACTCGTGGCTTCATTTTAGCATTTAATTCAATTCCCAATCTCATTCGGGCCATGAATTTCAAATAAGCACATTACATATGTGAAAACATGAATCATTTTTTTTTTTAATTGAATTAAATGCTAAAAAGAAGCCACGAGTGAGGTTGGGGAATCTGTACTATGATCATTGTGGCATTCAGTTAGAATGCATTCATTCCTAAGTATAGCAGATATGAGCTATAAGGTTGGATTCCTTTTAACCTTCTGTGGTGTAGTGGTAGCGCCTTGACTTAGTAATCATAAGTCCTAGGTTCGAGTCCCGGTCGGGGTAAAAAATTATTCATGTTTTCACATATGTAATGTGCTTATTTGTATTTCATGGCCCGAATGAGATTGGGAATTGAATTAAATGCTAAAATGAAGCCACGAGTGAGGTTGGCGAATCTGAAATATGAACATAGTGGCATTCAGTTAGAATGCGTTCATTCCTAAGTATAGCAGATATAAGCTATAATTTTGGGTTCCTTTTAACCTTCTGTGGTGTAGTGGTAGCGCCTTGACTTAGTAATCATAAGTCCTAGGTTCGAGTCCCGGTCGGGGTAAAAAATGATTCATGTTTTCACATATGTAATGTGCTTATTTGTATTACATGGCTAGAATAAGATTGGGAATTGAATTAAATGCTAAAATGAAGCCACGAGTGAGGTAGGGGAAGCTGTAATATGAACATAGTGGCATTCAGTTAGAATGTGTTCATTCCTAAGTATAGCAGATATAAGCTATAATGTTGGGTTAATTTTAACCTTCTGTGGTGTAGTGGTAGCGCCTTGACTTAGTACTCATAAGTCCTAGGTTCGAGTCCCGGTCGGGGTAAAAAATGATTCATGTTTTCAAAAATGTAATGTGCTTATTTGTATTTCAGGGCCCGAATGAGATTGGGAATCGAATTAAATGCTAAAATGAAGCCACGAGTGAGGTTGGGGAATCTGTAATATGAACATAGTGGTATTCAGTTAGAATGCGTTCATTCCTAAGTATAGCAGATATAAGCTATAAGGTTGGATTCCTTTTAACCTTCTGTGGTGTAGTGGTAGCGCCTTGACTTAGTAATCATAAGTCCTAGGTTCGAGTCCCGGTCGGGGTAAAAAATGATTCATGTTTTCACATATGTAATGTGCTTATTTGTATTTCATGGCACGAATGAGATTGGGAATTGAATTAAATGCTAAAATGAAGCCACGAGTGAGGTTGGGGAATCTGTAATATGAACATAAGTGGCATTCAGTTAGAATGCGTTCATTCCTAAGTATAGCAGATATAAGCTATAAGGTTGGATTCCTTTTATCCTTCTGTGGTGTAGTGGTAGCGCCTTGACTTTCTGTAATCATAAGTCCTAGGTTCGAGTCTCGGTTGGGGTAGAAATATGATTCATGTTTTCACATAAATAATGTGCTTATTTGTATTTCATAGCCCAAATGAGATTGGGAATTGAATTAAATGCTAAAATGAAGCCACGGGTGAGGTTGGGGAATCTGTAATATGAACATAGTGGCATTCAGTTAGAATGCGTTCATTCCTAAGTATAGCAGATATAAGCTATAAGGTTGGATTCCTTTTAACCTTCTGTGGTATAGTGGTAGCGCCTTGACTTAGTAATCATAAGTCCTAGTTTCGAGTCCCGGTCGGGATAAAATTTTTTTTATTTTTTCACATATGTAATGTGCTTATTTGTATTTCATAGCCCGAATGAGATTGGGAATTGAATTAAATGCTAAAATGAAGCCACGAGTGAGGTTGGGGAATCTGTAATATGAACATCGTGGCATTCAGTTAGAATGCGTTCATTCCTAAGAATAGCAGATATAAGATATAAGGTTGGAATCCTTTTAAGCTTTTGTGGTGTAGTGGTAGCGCCTTGACTTAGTAATCATAAATCCTAGGTTCGACTCCCGGGCGGGGTGAAAAATGATTCATGTTTTCACATATGTAATGTGCTTATTTGTATTTCATGGCCCGAATGAGATTGGGAATTGAATTAAATGCTAAAATGAAGCCATGAGTGAGGTTGGGGAAACTGTAATATGAACATAGTGGCATTCAGTTAGAATGCGTTCATTCCTAAGTATAGCAGATATAAGCTATAAGGTTGGATTCCTTTTAACCTTCTGTGGTGTAGGTAGGGCTTTGACTTAGTAATCATAAGTCCTAGGTTCGAGTCCCGGTCGGAATGAAAAATGTTTCATGTTTTCACATATGTAATGTGCTTATTTGTATTTCATGGCCCGAATGAGATTGGGAATTGAATTAAATGCTAAAATGAAGCCACGAATGAGGTTATGGAATCTGTAATATGAACATAGTGGCATTCAGTTAGAACGCCTTCATTCCTAAGTATAGCAGATATAAGCTATAAGGTCGGATTCCTTTTAACCTTCTGTGGTGTAGTGGTAGCGCCTTGATTTAGTAATCATAAGTACTAGGTTCGAGTCTTGGTCGGGGTAAAAAATGCTTCAGGTTTTCACATATGTAATGTGCTTATTTGTATTTCATGGCCCGAATGAGATTGGGATTTGAATTAAATGCTAAAATGAAGCCACGAGTGAGGTTGGGAATCTGTAATATGAACAGAGTAGCATTCAGTTAGAATGCGTTCATTCCTAAGTATAGCAGATATAAGCTATAAGGTTGGATTCCTTTTAACCTTCTGTGGTGTAGTGGTAGCGCCTTGACTTAGTAATCAAAAGTCCTAGGTTCGAGTCCCGGTCGGGTTAAAAAAAAAAAAAACATTCATATATATATATATATATATATATATATATATATATATATATATATATATATATATTTATATATATATATATATATATATATATATATATATATATATATATATATATATATATATATATATATATATATATATATATATATATATATATATATATATATATATATATATATATATATATATATATATATATATATATATATATATATATATATATATATATATATATATATATATACATAAATATATATATATATATATATATATATATATATATATATATATATATATATATATATATATATATATATATATATATATATATATATATATATATATATATATATATATATATATATATATATATATATATATATATATATATATATATATATATATATATATATATATATATATATATATATATACATACATACATACATACATACATATATACATATATATATATATATATATATATATATATATATATATATATATATATATATATATATATATATATATATATATATATATATATATATATATATATATATATATATATATATGGATCATTTTTTAACCCAACCGGGACTCGAACCTAGGACTTATGATTACTAAGTCAAGGCGCTACCACTACACCACAGAAGGTTAAAAGGAACCCAACCTTATAGCTTATATCTGCTATACTTAGGAATGAACGCACTCTAACTGAATGCCACTTTGTTCATATTACAGATTCCCCAACCTCACTCGTGGCTTCATTTTAGCATTTAATTCAATTCCCAATCTCATTCGGGCCATGAAATACAAATAAGCACATTACATATGTGAAAACATGAATCATTTTTTACCCCAACCGGACTCGAACCTAGGACTTATGATTACTAAGTCAAGGCACTACCACTACACCACAGAAGGTTAAAAGGAACCCAACCTTATAGCTTATATCTGCTATACTTCGGAATGAACGCATTCTTACTGAATGCCACTATGTTCATATTACAGATTCCCCAACCTCACTCGTGGCTTCATTTTAGCATTTAATTCAATTCCCAATCTCATTCGGGCCATGAAATACAAATAAGCATATTACATATGTGAAAACATGAATCATTTTTTACCCCGACCAGGACTCGAACCTAGGACTTATGATTACTAAGTCAAGGCGCTACCACTACACCACAAAAGGTTAAAATTAACCCAACCTTATAGCTTATATCTGCTATACTTAGGAATGAACGCATTCTAACTGAATGCCACTATGTCCATATTACAGATTCCCCAATCTCACTCGTAGCTTCATTTTAGCATTTAATTCAATTCCCAATCTCATTCGGGCCATGAAATACAAATAAGCACATTACATATGTGAAAACATGAATCATTTTTTTACCCCTATAGGGACTCGAACCTAGGACTTATGATTACTAAGTCATGGCGCTACCAACTACACCACAGAAGTTTAAAAGGAATCCAACCTTATAGCTTATATCTGCTATACTTAGGAATGAACGCATTCTAAGTGAATGCCACTATGTGCATATTACAGATTCCCCAACCTCACTCATGGCTTCATTTTAGCATTTAATTCAATTCCCAATCTCACTCGGGCCATGAAATACAAATAAGCACATTACATATGTGAAAACATGAATCATTTTTGTACACCGACCTGGACTCGAACCTAGGACTTATGATTACTAAGTCAAGGCGCAACCACTACACCACAGAAGGTTAAAAGGAATCCAACTTTATAGCTTATATCTGATATACTTAGGAATGAACGCATTCTAACTGAATGCCACTATGTTCATATTACAGATTCCCCAACCGCACTTGTGGCTTCATTTTAGCATTTCATTCAATTCCCAATATCATTCGGGCCATGAAATACAAATAAGCACATTACATATGTGAAAACATGAATCATTTTTTATCCCGACCGGGACTCGAAACTAGGACTTACGATTACTAAGTCAAGGCGCTACCACTACACTACAGAAGGTTAAAAGGAATCCAACCTTATAGCTTATATCTGATATACTTATGAATGAACGCATTCTAACTGAATGCCACTATGTTCATATTACAGATTCCCCAACCTCACTCGTGGCTTCATTTTATCATTTAATTCAATTTCCACTCTCATTCGGGCCATGAAATACAAATAAGCACATTACAATGTGAAAACATGAATCATTTTTTACCCCGACCGGGACTCGAACCTAGGATTTATGATTACTAAGTCAAGGCGCTACCACTACACCACAAAAGGCTAAAAGGAATTCAACCTTATAGCTTATATCTGCTATACTTAGGAATGAACGCATTCTAACTGAATGCCACTATGTTCATATTACAGATTCCCCAACCTCACTCGTGGCTTCATTTTAGCATTTAATTCAATTCCCAATCTCATTAGGGACATGAAATACAAATAAGCACATTATATATGTGAAAACATGAATCATTTCTTTCCTCGACCGGGTCTCGAACCTAGGACTTTTGATTACTAATTCAAGGCGCTACCACTACACCACAGAAGGTTAAAAGGAATCCAACCTTATAGCTTATATCTGCTATACTTAGGAATGAACGCATTCTAACTGAATGCCACTATGTTCATATTACAGATTCCCCAACCTCACTCGTTGCATCATTTTAGCATTTCATTCAATTCCCAATCTCATTCGGGCCATGAAATACAAATAATCACATTACATATGTGAAAACATGAATCCTTTTTTACCCCGACCGGGACTCGAACCTAGGACTTATGATTACTAAGTCAAGGCGCTACCACTACACCACAGATGGTTAAAAGGAATCCAATCTTATAGCTTATATCTGCTATACTTAGGAATGAACGCATTCTAACTGAATCCCACTATGTCCATATTACAGATTCCCCAATCTCACTCGTGGCTTCATTTTAGCATTTAATTCAATTCCCAATATCATTCGGGCCATGAAATACAAATAAGCACATTACATATGTGAAAACATGGTAGTCGCCGTGGCTCAATCGGTAGCGTCTCCGACTCTGAGGCGTCAGGTCGAGGGTTCGCGCCCCGTCACGGTCTGAGGTTAGCAAGGGCATGCACTCAGCGTAAGGATTACATCTGCCAAAACAAGTCCTTCGCAAGAAGGCAACCGTCCTAGCCCTTAGTAGATAAGGGAGTCCGTGACGTAAAACCGGAACCGGAACATATGTGAAAACATGAATCATTTTTTACCCCAACCGGGACTCGAGCCTAGGACTTATGATTACTAAGTCAAGGCGCTATCACTACACCACAGATGATTAAAAGGATTCCAACCTTATAGCTTATATCTGCTATACTTAGGAATGAACGCATTCTAACTGAATGCCACTATGTTCATATTACAGATTCCCCAACCTCACTCGTGGTTTCATTTTAGCATTTAATTCAATTCCCAATCTCATTCGGGCCATGAAATACAAATAGGCACAGAACATATGTGAAAACATGAATCATTTTTTTACCCCTACCGGGACTCGAACCTAGGACTTATAATTACTACGTCAAGGCGCTACCACTACACCACAGAAGGTTAAAAGGAATCCAAACCTCATAGCTTATATCTGCTATACTTAGGAATGAACGCATTCTAACTGAATGCCACTATGTGCATATTACAGATTCCCCAACCTCACTCGTGGCTTCATTTTAGCATTTAATTCAATTCCCAATCTCATTCGGGCCATGAAATACAAATAAGCACATTACATGTGAAAACATGAATCATTTTTTTACACCGACCGGGACTCGAACCTAGGACTTATGATTACTAAGTCAAGGCGCTACCACTACACCACAGAAGGTTAAAAGGAATCCAACCTTATAGCTTATATCTGCTATACTTAGGAATGAACGCATTCTAACTGAATGCCACTATGTTCATATTACAGATTCCCCAACCTCACTCGTGGCTTCATTTTAGCATTTAATTCAATTCCCAATCTCATTCGGGCCATGAAATACAAATAAGCACATTACATATGTGAAAACATGGATCATTTTTTACCCCGACCAGGACTCGAAACTAGGACTTATGATTACTAAGTCAAGGCGCTACCACTTCACCACAGAAGGTTAATAGGAATCCAACCTTATAGCTTATGTCTGATATAGTTAGGAATGAACGCATTCTAACTGAATGTCACTATGTTCATATTACAGATTCCCCAACCTCACTCGTGGCTTCATTTTATCATTTAATTCAATTTCCACTCTCATTCGGGCCATGAAATACAAATAAGCACATTACAATGTGAAAACATGAATCATTTTTTACCCCGACCGGGACTCGAACCTAAGATTTATGATTACTAAGTCAAGGCACTACCACTACACCACAGAAGGTTAAAAGGAATTCAACCTTATAGCTTATATCTGCTATACTTAGGAATGAACGCATTCTAACTGAATGCCACTATGTTCATATTACAGATTCCCCAACCTCACTCGTGGCTTCATTTTAGCATTTAATTCAATTCCCAATATCATTCGGGCCATGAAATACAAATAAGCACATTACATATGTGAAAACATGAATCATTTTTTACCCCAACCGGGACTCGAGCCTAGGACTTATGATTACTAAGTCAAGGCGCTATCACTACACCACAGATGATTAAAAGGACTCCAACCTTATAGCTTATATCTCCTATACTTAGGAATGAACGCATTCTAACTGAATGCCACTATGTTCATATTACAGATTCCCCAACCTCACTCGTGGTTTCATTTTAGCATTTAATTCAATTCCCAATCTCATTCGGGCCATGAAATACAAATAGGCACAGAACATATGTGAAAACATGAATCATTTTTTACCCCTACCGGAACTCGAACCTAGGTCTTATAATTACTACGTCAAGGCGCTACCACTACACCACAGAAGGTTAAAAGGAACCCAAACCTTATAGCTTATATCTGCTATACTTAGGAATGAACGCATTCCAACTGAATGCCACTATGTGCATATTACAGATTCCCCAACCTCACTCGTGGCTTCATTTTAGCATTTAATTCAATTCCCAATATCATTCGGGTCATGAAATACAAATAAGCACATTACATGTGAAAACATGAATCATTTTTTTACACCGACCGGGACTCGAACCTAGGACTTATGATTACTAAGTCAAGGCGCTACCACTACACCACAGAAGGTTAAAAGGAATCCAACCTTATAGCTTATATCTGCTATACTTAGGAATGAACGCATTCTAACTGAATGCCACTATGTTCATATTACAGATTCCCCAACCTCACTCGTGGCTTCATTTTATCATTTAATTCAATTTCCAATCTCATTCGTGCCATGAAATACAAATAAGCACATTACATATGTGAAAACATGAATCATTTTTCACCCCGACCGGGACTCGAACATAGGATTCATGATTACTAAGTCAAGGCGCTACCACTACACCACAGAAGGTTAAAAAGAATCCAACCTTATAGCTTATATCTGCTATACTTAGGAATGAACTCATTCTAACTGAATGCCACTATGTTCATATTAAAGATTCCCCAACCTCACACGTGGCTTCATTTTAGCATTTAATTCAATTCCCAATCTCAAACGGGACATGAAATACAAATAAGCACATTATATATGTGAAAACATGAATCATTTTTTACCTCGACCGGGACTGGAACCTGGGACTTATGATTACTAAGTCAAGGCACTACCACTACACCATAGAAGGTTAAAAGGAATCCAGCCTTATAGCTTATATCTGCTATACCTATGAATGAACGCATTCTAACTGAATGCCCCTATGTTCATATTGCAGATTCCCCAACCTCACTCGTGGCTTCATTTTAGCATTTAATTCAATTCCCAATCTCAATTGGGCCATGAAATACAAATAAGCACATTACATATGTGAAAACATGAATCATTTTTACCCCGACCGGGAATCGAACCTAGGACTTATGATTACTAAGTAAAGGCGCTACCACTACACCACAGAAGGTTAAAAGGAATCCAAACTTTATAGCTTATATCTGCTATACATAGGAATGAATGCAATCTAACTGAATGCTACTATGTTCATATTACTGATTCCCCAATCTCACTCGTGGCTTCATATTAGCATTTAATTCAATTCCCAATCTTATTCGGGCCATAAAATACAAATAAGCACATTACATATGTGAAAACATGAATCATTTTTTACCTCGACTGGGACTCGAACCTAGGACTTATGATTACTAAGTCAAGGCGCTACCACTACACCACAGAAGGTTAAAAGGAATCCAACCTTATAGCTTATGTCTGCTATACTTAGGAATGAACGCATTCTAACTGAATGCCACTATGTTCATATTACAGATTCCCCAACCTCACTCGTTGCATCATTTTAGCATTTCATTCCATTCCCAATCTCATCCGGGCCATGAAATACAAATAAGGACATTACATATGGGAAAACATGAATCATTTTTTAACAGGACCGGGACTCGAACCTAGGACTTTTGATTACTAAGTCAAGGTGCTACCACTACACCACGGAAGGTTAAAAGGAATCCAACCTTATAGCTTATATCTGCTATACTTAGGAATGAACGCATTCTAACTGAATGCCACTATGTGCATATTACCGATTCCCCAACCTCAATCGTGGCTTCATTTTAGCATTTAATTCAATTCCCAATCTCATTTGGGCCATGAAATACAAATAAGCACATTACATATGTGAAAACATGAATCATTTTTACCCCGACCGGGAATCGAACCTAGGACTTATGATTACTAAGTAAAGGCGCTACCACTACACCACAGAAGGTTAAAAGGAATCCAAACCTTATAGCTTATATATGCTATACATAGGAATGAATGCATTCTAACTGAATGCTACTATGTTCATATTACTGATTCCCCAATCTCACTCGTGGCTTCATATTAGCATTTAATTCAATTCCCAATCTTATTCGGGCCATGAAATACAAATAAGCACATTACATATGTGAAAACATGAATCATTTTTTACCCCGACCGGGACTCGAACCTAGGACTTATGATTACTAAGTCAAGGCGCTACCACTACACCACAGAAGGTTAAAAGGAATCCAACCTTATAGCTTATGTCTGCTATACTTAGGAATGAATGCATTCTAACTGAATGCCACTATGTTCATATTACAGATTCCCCAACCTCACTCGTTGCATCATTTTAGCATTTCATTCCATTCCCAATCTCATTCGGGCCATGAAATACAAATAAGGACATAACATATGGGAAAACATGAATCATTTTTTAACAGGACCGGGACTCGAACCTAGGACTTATGATTACTAAGTCAAGGTGCTACCACTACACCACAGAAGGTTAAAAGGAATCCAACCTTATAGCTTATATCTGCTATACTTAGGAATAAACGCATTCTAACTGAATGCCACTATGTCCATATTACAGATTCCCCAATCTCACTTGTGGCTTCATTTTACCATTTAATTCAATTCCCAATCTCATTCGGGCCATGAAATACAAATAAGCACATTACATATGTGAAAACATGAATCATTTTTTACCCAGACCGGGAATCGAACCTAGGAATTATGAATACTAATTCAAGGCGCTACCACTACACCACAGAAGGTTAAAAGGAATCCAACCTTATAGCTTATATCTGCTATACTTAGGAATGAACGCATTCTAACTGAATGCCACTATGTTCATATTACAGATTCCCCAATCTCACTTGTGGCTTCATATTAGCATTTAATTCAATTCCCAATCTTATTCGGGCCATGAAATACAAATAAGCACATTACATATGTGAAAACATGAATCATTATTTACCCCGACCGGGACTCGAACCTAGGACTTATGATTACTAAGTCAAGGCGCTATCACTACACCACAGAAGGTTAAAAGGAATCCAACCTTATAGCTTATATCTGCTATACTTAGGAATGAATGCATTCTAACTGAATGCCACTATGTTCATATTACAGATTCCCCAACCTCACTCGTGGCTTCATTTTAGCATTTAATTCAATTCCCAATCTCATTCGGGCCATGAAATACATATAAGCACATTACATATTTGAAAACATGAATCATTTTTTTACCCCTACCGGGACTCGAACCTAAGACTTATGATTACTAAGTCAAGGCGCTACCACTACACCACAGAAGGTTAAAAGGAATCCAACCTTATAGCTTATATCTGCTATACTTAGGAATGAACGCATTCTAACTGAATGCCACTATGTGCATATAACAGATTCCCCAACCTCAATCGTGGCTTCATTTTAGCATTTAATTCAATTCCCAATCTCATTCGGGCCATGAAATACAAATAACCTCATTACATATGTGAAAACATGAATCATTTTTTTACACCGACTGGGAATCGAACCTAGGACTTATGATTACTAAGTCAAGGCGCTACCACTACACCACAGAAGGTTAAAAGGAATCCAACCTTATAGCTTATATCTGATATACTTAGGAATGAACGCATTCTAACTGAATGCCACTATGTTCATATTACAGATTCCCCAACCTCACTCGTGGCTTCATTTTAGCATTTAATTCAATTCCCAATCTCATTCAGGCCATGAAATACAAATAAGCACATTACATATGTGAAAACATGAATCATTTTTTACCCCTACCGGGACTCGAAAATAGGACCTATGATTACTAAGTCAAGGCGCTACCACTTCACCACAGAAGGTTAAAAGGAATCCAACCTTATAGCTTATATCTGATATACTTATGAATGAACGCATTCTAACTGAATGCCACTATGTTCATATTACAGATTCCCCAACCTCACTCGTGGCTTCATTTTATCATTTAATTCAATTTCCAATCTCATTCGGGCCATGAAATACAAATAAGCACATTACAATGTGAAAACATGAATCATTTTTCACCCCGACCGGGACTCGAACCTAGGATTTATGATTACTAAGTCAATGCGCTACCACTACACCACAGAAGGTTAAAAGCAATCCAACCTTATAGCTTATATCTGCTATACTTAGGAATGAACGCATTCTAACTGAATGCCACTATGTTCATATTACAGATTCCCCAACCTCACTCGTGGCTTCATTTTAGCATTTAATTCAATTCCCAATCTCATTCGGGACATGAAATACAAATAAGCACATTATATATGTGAAAACATGAATCATTTTTTACCTCGACCGGGACTCGAACCTAGGACTTATGATTAATAGGTCAGGGCGCTACCACTACACCACAGAACGTTAAAAGGAATCCAACCTTATAGCTTATATCTGCTATACTTAGGAATAAACGCATTCTAACTGAATGCCACTATGTTCATATTAAAGATTCCCCAACCTCACTCGTTGCATCATTTTAGCATTTCATTCAATTCCCAATCTCATTCGGGCCATGAAATACAAATAAGCACATTACATTTGTGAAAACATGAATCATTTTTTAACCCGACCGGGACTCGAACCTAGGACTTATGATTACTAAGTCAAGGCGCTACCACTACACCACAGAAGGTTAAAAGGAATCCAACCTTATAGCTTATATCTGCTATACTTAGGAATGAACGCATTCTAACTGAATGCCACTATGTTCATATTACAGATTACCCAACCTCACTCGGGGCTTCATTTTAGCATTTAATTCAATTCCCAATCTCATTCGGGCCATGAAATACAAATAAGCACATTACATATGTGAAAACGTGAATCCTTTTTTACCCCGACCGGGACTCGAACCTAGGACTTATGATTACTAAGTCAAGGCGCTACCACTACACCACAGAAGGTTAAAAGGAATCCAATCTTATAGCTTATATCTGCTATACTTAGGAATAAACGCATTCTAACTGAATGCCACTATGTCCATATTACAGATTCCCCAATCTCACTCGTGGCTTCATTTTAGCATTTAATTCAATTCCCAATCTCATTCGGCCCATGAAATACAAATAAGCACATTACATATGTGAAAACATGAATCATTTTTTACCCTTACCGGGACTCGAACCTAGGACTTATGATTACTAATTCAAAGCGCTATCACTACACAACAGAAGGTTAAAAGGAATCCAACCTTATAGCTTATATCTGCTATACTTAGGAATGAACGCATTCTAACTGAATGCCACTATGTTCATATTACAGATTCCCCAACCTCACTCGTGGTTTCATTTTAGCATTTAATTCAATTCCCAATCTCATTCGGGCCATGAAATACAAATAGGCACAGAACATATGTGAAAACATGGATCATTTTTTTACCCTTACCGGGACTCGAACCTAGGACTTATAATTACTAAGTCAAGGCGCTATCACTACACCACAGAAGGTTAAAAGGAATCCAACCTTATAGCTTATATCTGATATACTTAGGAATGAACGCATTCTAACTGAATGCCACTATGTTCATATTACAGAATCCCCAACATCACTCGTGGCTTCATTTTAGCATTTAATTCAATTCCCAATCTTATTCGGGCCATGAAATACAAATAAGCACATTACATATGTGAAAACATGAATCATTTTTTACCCCGACCAGGACTCGAAACTAGGACTTATGATTACTAAGTCAAGGCGCTACCACTACACCACAGAAGGTTAAAAGGAATCCAACCTTATAGCTTATGTCTGATATAGTTAAGAATGAACGCATTCTAACTGAATGCCACTATGTTCATATTACAGATTCCCCAACCTCAATTGTGGCTTCATTTTATCATTTAATTCAATTTCCAATCTCATTCGTGCCATGAAATACAAATAAGCACATTACATATGTGAAAACATGAATCATTTTTCACCCCGACCGGGACTCGAACCTAGGATTCATGATTATTAAGTCAAGGCGCTACCACTACACCACAGAAGGTTAAAAAGAATCAAACCTTATAGCTTATATCTGCTATACTTAGGAATGAACGCATTCTAACTGAATGCCACTATGTTCATATTACAGATTCCCCAACCTCACACGTGGCTTCATTTTAGCATTTAATTCAATTCCCAATCTCAATCGGGACATGAAATACAAATAAGCACATTATATATGTGAAAACATGAATCATTTTTTACCTCGACCGGGACTCGAACTTAGGACTTATGATAACTAAGTCAAGGCACTACCACTACACCATAGAAGGTTAAAAGGAATCCAACCTTATAGCTTATGTCTGCTATACCTATGAATGAACGCATTCTAACTGAATGCCACTATGTTCATATTGCAGATTCCCCAACCTCACTTGTGGCTTCATTTTAGCATTCAATTCAATTCCCAATCTCATTCGGGCCATGAATTTCAAATAAGCACATTACATATGTGAAAACATGAATCATTTTTTTTTTAAATTGAATTAAATGCTAAAAAGAAGCCACGAGTGAGGTTGGGGAATCTGTACTATGATCATTGTGGCATTCAGTTAGAATGCGTTCATTCCTAAGTATAGCAGATATGAGCTATAAGGTTGGATTCCTTTTAACCTTCTGTGGTGTAGTGGTAGCGCCTTGACTTAGTAATCATAAGTCCTAGGTTCGAGTCCCGGTCGGGGTAAAAAATTATTCATGTTTTCACATATGTAATGTGCTTATTTGTATTTCATGGCCCGAATGAGATTGGGAATTGAATTAAATGCTAAAATGAAGCCACGAGTGAGGTTGGCGAATCTGAAATATGAACATAGTGGCATTCAGTTAGAATGCGTTCATTCCTAAGAATAGCAGATATAAGCTATAAGGTTGGGTTCCTTTTAACCTTCTGTGGTGTAGTGGTAGCGCCTTGACTTAGTAATCATAAGTCCTAGGTTCGAGTCCCGGTCGGGGTAAAAAATGATTCATGTTTTCCCATATGTAATGTGCTTATTTGTATTTCATGGCTAGAATAAGATTGGGAATTGAATTAAATGCTAAAATGAAGCCACGAGTGAAGTAGGGGAAGCTGTAATATGAACATAGTGGCATTTAGTTAGAATGCGTTCATTCCTAAGTATAGCAGATATAAGCTATAATGTTGGGTTAATTTTAACCTTCTGTGGTGTAGTGGTAGCGCCTTGACTTAGTACTCATAAGTCCTAGGTTCGAGTCCCGGTCGGGGTAAAAAATGATTCATGTTTTCACATATGTAATGTGCTTATTTGTATTTCAGGGCCCGAATGAGATTGGGAATCGAATTAAATGCTAAAATGAAGCCCCGAGTGAGGTTGGGGAATCTGTAATATGAACATAGTGGTATTCAGTTAGAATGCGTTCATTCCTAAGTATAGCAGATATAAGCTATAAGGTTGGATTCCTTTTAACCTTCTGTGGTGTAGTGGTAGCGCCTTGACTTAGTAATCATAAGTCCTAGGTTCGAGTCCCGGTCGGGGTAAAAAATGATTCATGTTTTCACATATGTAATGTGCTTATTTGTATTTCATGGCCCGAATTAGATTGGGAATTGAATTAAATGCTAAAATGAAGCCACGAGTGAGGTTGGGGAATCTGTAATATGAACATAAGTGGCATTCAGTTAGAATGCGTTCATTCCTATGTATAGCAGATATAAGCTATAAGGTTGGATTCCTTTTATCCTTCTGTGGTGTAGTGGTAGCGCCTTGACTTTCTGTAATCATAAGTCCTAGGTTCGAGTCTCGGTTGGGGTAGAAAAATGATTCATGTTTTCACAGAAATAATGTGCTTATTTGTATTTCATAGCCCAAATGAGATTGGGAATTGAATTAAATGCTAAAATGAAGCCACGGGTGAGGTTGGGGAATCTGTAATATGAACATAGTGGCATTCAGTTAGAATGGGTTCATTCCTAAGTATAGCAGATATAAGCTATAAGGTTGGATTCCTTTTAACCTTCTGTGGTATAGTGGTAGCACCTTGACTTAGTAATCATAAGTCCTAGTTTCGAGTCCCGGTCGGGGTAAAATTTTTTTTATGTTTTCACATATGTAATGTGCTTATTTGTATTTCATGGCCCGAATGAGATTGGGAATTGAATTAAATGCTAAAATGAAGCCACGAGTGAGGTTGGGGAATCTGTAATATGAACATCGTGGCATTCAGTTAGAATGCGTTCATTCCTAAGAATAGCAGATATAAGATATAAGGTGGGAATCCTTTTAACCTTTTGTGGTGTAGTGGTAGCGCCTTGACTTAGTAATCATAAATCCTAGGTTCGAGTCCCGGGCGGGGTGAAAAATGATTCATGTTTTCACATATGTAATGTGCTTATTTGTATTTCATGGCCCGAATGAGATTGAGAATTGAATTAAATGCTAAAATGAAGCCATGAGTGAGGTTGGGGAAACTGTAATATGAACATAGTGGCATTCAGTTAGAATGCGTTCATTTCTAAGTATAGCAGATATAAGCTATAAGGTTGGATTCCTTTTAACCTTCTGTGGTGTAGGTAGGGCTTTGACTTAGTAATCATAAGTCCTAGGTTCGAGTCCCGGTCGGAATGAAAAATGTTTCATGTTTTCACATATGTAATGTGCTTATTTGTATTTCATGGCCCGAATGAGATTGAGAATTGAATTAAATGCTAAAATGAAGCCACGAATGAGGTTATGGAATCTGTAATATGAACATAGTGGCATTCAGTTAGAACACGTTCATTCCTAAGTATAGCAGATATAAGCTATAAGGTCGGATTCCTTTTAACCTTCTGTGGTGTAGTGGTAGTGCCTTGATTTAGTAATCATAAGTCCTAGGTTCGAGTCTTGGTCGGGGTAAAAAATGCTTAAGGTTTTCACATATGTAATGTGCTTATTTGTATTTCATGGCCCGAATGAGATTGGGATTTGAATTAAATGCTAAAATGAAGCCACGAGTGAGGTTGGGAATCTGTAATATGAACAGAGTAGCATTCAGTTAGAATGCGTTCATTCCTAAGTATAGCAGATATAAGCTATAAGGTTGGATTCCTTTTAACCTTCTGTGGTGTAGTGGTAGCGCCTTGACTTAGTAATCAAAAGTCCTAGGTTCGAGTCCCGGTGGGGTTAAAAAAAAAAAAAACATTCATATATATATAAATATATATATATATATATATATATATATATATATATATATATATATATATATATATATATATATATATATATATATATATATACATAAATATATATATATATATATATATATATATATATATATATATATATATATCTATATATATATATATATACATATATATATATATATATATATATATATATATATATATATATATATATATATATATATATATATATATATATATATATATATATATATATATATATATATATATATATATATATATATATATATATATATATATATATATATATATATATATATATATATATATATATATATATATATATATATATATATATATATATATATATATATATATATATATATATATATATATATATATATATATATATATATATATATATATATATATATATATATATATATATATATATATATATATATATATATATATATATATATATATATATATATATATATATATATATATATATATATATATATATATATATATATATATATATATATATATTTATATATATATATATATATATATATATATATATATATATATATATATATATATATATATATATATATATATATATATATATATATATATATATATATATATATATATATATATATATGGATCATTTTTTAACCCAACCGGGACTCGAACCAAGGACTTATGATTACTAAGTCAAGGCGCTACCACTACACCACAGAAGGTTAAAAGGAACCCAACCTTATAGCTTATATCTGCTATACTTAGGAATGAATGCACTCTAACTGAATGCCACTTTGTTCATATTACAGATTCCCCAACCTCACTCGTGGCTTCATTTTAGCATTTAATTCAATTCCCAATCTCATTCGGGCCATGAAATACAAATAAGCACATTACATATGTGAAAACATGAATTATTTTTTACCCCGACCGGGACTCGAACCTAGGACTTATGATTACTAAGTCAAGGCGCTACCACTACTCCACAAAAGGTAAAAAGGAACCCAACCTTATAGCTTATATCTGATATACTTAGGAATGAACGCATTCTAACTGAATACCACTATGTTCATATTACAGATTCCCCAACCTCACTCGTGGCTTCATTTTAGCATTTAATTCAATTCCCAATCTCATTCGGGCCATGAAATACAAATAAGCACATTACATATGTGAAAACATGAATCATTTTTTACCCCAACCGGACTCGAACCTAGGACTTATGATTACTAAGTCAAGGCACTACCACTACACCACAGAAAGTTAAAAGGAACCCAACCTTATAGCTTATATCTGCTATACTTTAGATTGAACGCATTCTAACTAAATGCCACTATGTTCATATTACAGATTCCCCAACCTCACTCGTGGCTTCATTTTAGCATTTAATTCAATTCCCAATCTCATTCGGGCCATGAAATACAAATAAGCACATTACATATGTGAAAACATGAATCATTTTTGACCCCGACCGGTACTCGAACCTAGGACTTATGATTACTAAGTAAAGGCACTACCACTACATCACAGAAGGTTAAAAGGAACCCAACCTTATAGCTTATATCTGCTATACTTCGGAATGAACGCATTTTTACTGAATGCCACTATGTTCATATTACAGATTCCCCAACCTCACTCGTGGCTTCATTTTAGCATTTAATTCAATTCCCAATCTCATTCGGGCCATGAAATACAAATAAGCATATTACATATGTGAAAACATGAATCATTTTTTACCCCGACCAAGACTCGAACCTAGGACTTATGATTACTAAGTCAAGGCGCTACCACTACACCACAGAAGGTTAAAATTAACCCAACCTTATAGCTTATATCTGCTATACTTAGGAATGAACGCATTCTAACTGAATGCCACTATGTCCATATTACAGATTCCCCAATCTCACTCGTGGCTTCATTTTAGCATTTAATTCAATTCCCAATCTCATTCGGGCCATGAAATACAAATAAGCACATTACATATGTGAAAACATGAATCATTTTTTTACCCCTATAGGGACTCGAACCTAGGACTTATGATTACTAAGTCAAGGCGCTACCAACTACACCACAGAAGTTTAAAAGGAATCCAACCTTATAGCTTATATCTGCTATACTTAGGAATGAACGCATTCTAACTGAATGCCACTATGTGCATATTACAGATTCCCCAACCTCACTCATGGCTTCATTTTAGCATTTAATTCAATTCCCAATCTCATTCGGGCCATGAAATACAAATAAGCACATTACATATGTGAAAACATGAATCATTTTTGTACACCGACCGGGACTCGAACCTAGGACTTATGATTACTAAGTCAAGGCGCTACCACTACACCACAGAAGGTTAAAAGGAATCCAACTTTATAGCTTATATCTGATATACTTAGGAATGAACGCATTCTAACTGAATGCCACTATGTTCATATTACAGATTCCCCAACCCCACTTGTGGCTTCATTTTAGCATTTCATTCAATTCCCAATATCATTCGGGCCATGAAATACAAATAAGCACATTACATATGTGAAAACATGAATCATTTTTTTACCCCGACCGGGACTCGAAACTAGGACTTACGATTACTAAGTCAAGGCGCTACCACTACACCACAGAAGGTTAAAAGGAATCCAACCTTATAGCTTATATCTGATATACTTATGAATGAACGCATTCTAACTGAATGCCACTATGTTCATATTACAGATTCCCCAACCTCACTCGTGGCTTTATTTTATCATTTAATTCAATTTCCACTCTCATTCGGGCCATGAAATACAAATAAGCACATTACAATGTGAAAACATGAATCATTTTTTACCCCGACCGGGACTCGAACCTAGGATTTATGATTACTAAGTCAAGGCGCTACCACTACACCACAGAAGGTTAAAAGGAATTCAACCTTATAGCTTATATCTGCTATACTTAGGAATGAACGCATTCTAACTGAATGCCACTATGTTCATATTACAGATTCCTCAACCTCACTCGTGGCTTCATTTTAGCATTTAATTCAATTCCCAATCTCATTAGGGACATGAAATACAAATAAGCACATTATATATGTGAAAACATGAATCATTTCTTACCTCGACCGGGACTCGAACCTAGGACTTATGATTACTAAGTCAAGGCGCTACCACTACACCACAGAAGGTTAAAAGGAATCCAACCTTATAGCTTATATCTGCTATACTTAGGAATGAACGCATTCTAACTGAATGCCACTATGTTCATATTACAGATTCCCCAACCTCACTCGTTGCATAATTTTAGCATTTCATTCAATTCCCAATCTCATTCGGGCCATGAAATACAAATAATCACATTACATATGTGAAAACATGGATCCTTTTTTACCCCGACCGGGACTCGAACCTAGGACTTATGATTACTAAGTCAAGGCGCTACCACTACACCACAGATGGTTAAAAGGAATCCAATCTTATAGCTTATATCTGCTATACTTAGGAATGAACGCATTCTAACTGAATGCCACTATGTCCATATTACAGATTCCACAATCTCACTCGTGGCTTCATTTTAGCATTTAATTCAATTCCCAATATCATTCGGGCCATGAAATACAAATAAGCACATTACATATGTGAAAACATGAATCATTTTTTAAACCAACCGGGACTCGAGCCTAGGACTTATGATTACTAAGTCAAGGCGCTATCACTACACCACAGATGATTAAAAGGATTCCAACCTTATAGCTTATATCTGCTATACTTAGGAATGAACGCATTCTAACTGAATGCCACTATGTTCATATTACAGATTCCCCAACCTCACTCGTGGTTTCATTTTAGCATTTAATTCAATTCCCAATCTCATTCGGGCCATGAAATACAAATAGGCACAGAACATATGTGAAAACATGAATCATTTTTTTACCCCTACCGGGACTCGAACCTAGGACTTATAATTACTACTTCAAGGCGCTACCACTACACCACAGAAGGTTAAAAGGAATCCAAACCTTATAGCTTATATCTGCTATACTTAGGAATGAACGCATTCTAACTGAATGCCACTATGTGCATATTACAGATTCCCCAACCTCACTCGTGGCTTCATTTTAGCATTTAGTTCAATTCCCAATCTCATTCGGGCCATGAAATACAAATAAGCACATTACATGTGAAAACATGAATCATCTTTTTACACCGACCGGGACTCGAACCTAGGACTTATGATTACTAAGTCAAGGCGCTACCACTACACCACAGAAGGTTAAAAGGAATCCAACCTTATAGCTTATATCTGCTATACTTAGGAATGAACGCATTCTAACTGAATGCCACTATGTTCATATTACAGATTCCCCAACCTCACTCGTGGCTTCATTTTAGCATTTAATTCAATTCCCAATCTCATTCGGGCCATGAAATACAAATAAGCACATTACATATGTGAAAACATGGATCATTTTTTACCCCGACCAGGACTCGAAACTGGGACTTATGATTACTAAGTCAAGGCGCTACCACTACACCACAGAAGGTTAAAAGGAATCCAATCTTATAGCTTATGTCTGATATAGTTAGGAATGAAAGCATTCTAACTGAATGTCACTATGTTCATATTACAGATTCCCCAACCTCACTCGTGGCTTCATTTTATCATTTAATTCAATTTCCAATCTCATTCGTGCCATGAAATACAAATAAGCACATTACATATGTGAAAACATGAATCATTTTTCACCCCGACCGGGACTCAAACATAGGATTCATGATTACTAAGTCAAGGCGCTACCACTACACCACAGAAGGTTAAAAAGAATCCAACCTTATAGCTTATATCTGCTATACTTAGGAATGAATGCATTCTAACTGAATTCCACTATGTTCATATTACAGATTCCCCAACCTCACATGTGGCTTCATTTTAGCATTTAATTCAATTCCCAATCTCAAACGGGACATGAAATACAAATAAGCACATTATATATGTGAAAACATGAATCATTTTTTACCTCGACCGGGACTGGACTCTAGGACTTATGATTACTAAGTCAAGGCACTACCACTACACCATAGAAGGTTAAAAGGAATCCAACCTTATAGCTTATATCTGCTATACCTATGAATGAACGCATTCTAACTGAATGCCACTATGTTCATATTGCAGATTCCCCAACCTCACTCGTGGCTTCATTTTAGCATTTAATTCAATTCCCAATCTCAATCGGGCCATGAATTTCAAATAAGCACATTACATATGTGAAAACATGAATCATTTTTTTTAATTGAAATAAATGCTAAAAAGAAGCCACGAGTGAGGTTGGGGAATCTGTAATATGATCATTATGGCAATCAGTTAGAATGCGTTCATTCCTAAGTATAGCAGATATGAGCTATAAGGTTGGATTCCTTTTAACCTTGTGTGGTGTAGTGGTAGCGCCTTGACTTAGTAATTATAAGTCCTACGTTCGAGTCCCGGTCGGGGTAAAAAATGATTCATGTTTTCACATATGTAATGTGCTTATTTGTATTTCATGCCCCGAATGAGATTGGGAATTGAATTAAATGCTAAAATGAAGCCACGAGTGAGGTTTGGGAATCTGTAATATGAACATAGTGGCATTCAGTTAATGTGCGCTCACTCCTAAGTATAGCAGATATAAGCTATAAGGTTGGGTTCCTTTTAACCTTCTGTGGTGTAGTGGTAGCGCCTTGACTTAGTAATCATAAGTCCTAGGTTCGAGTCCCGGTTGGGGTAAAAAATGATTCATGTTTTCACATATGTAATGTGCTTATTTGTATTTCATGGCCAGAATGAGATTGGGAATTGAATTAAATGTTAAAATGAAGCCACGAGTGAGGTTGGGGAATCTGTAATATGAACACAGTGGCATTCAGTTAGAATGCGTTCATTCCTAAGAATAGCAGATATAAGCTATAAGGTTGGATTCCTTTTATCCTTCTGTGGTGTAGTGGTAGCGCCTTGACTTTCTGTAATCATAAGTCCTAGGTTCGAGTCCCGGTTGGGGTAGAAAAATGATTCCTGTTTTCACATAAGTAATGTGCTTATTTGTATTTCATGGCCTAAATGAGATTGGGAATTGAATTAAATGCTAAAATGAAGCCACAAATGAGGTTGGGGAATCTGTAATATGAACATAGTGGCATTCAGTTAGAACCCGTTCATTCCTAAGTATAGCAGATATAAGCTATAAGGTCGGATTCCTTTTAACCTTCTGTGGTGTAGTGGTAGCGCCTTGATTTAGTAATCATAAGTCCTAGGTTCGAGTCCCGGTCGGGGTAAAAAATGATTCATGTTTTCACATATGTAATGTGCTTATTTGTATTTCATGGCCAGAATGAGATTGGGAATTGAATTAAATGCTAAAATGAAGCCACGAGTGAGGTTGGGAATCTGTGATATGAAAGAGTAGCATTCAGTTAGAATGTGTTCATTCCTAAGTATAGCAGATATAAGCTATAAGGTTGGATTCCTTTTAACTTTCTGTGGTGTAGTGGTAGCGCCTTGACTTAGTAATCAAAAGTCCTAGGTTCGAGTCCCGGTCGGGTTAAAAAAAAAAAAAACATTCATATATATAAATATATATATATATATATATATATATATATATATATATTATATATATATATATATATATATATATATATATGAATAATTTTTTACCCCAACCGGGACTCGAACCTAGGACTTATGATTACTAAGTCAAGGCGCTACCACTACACCACAGAAGGTTAAAATGAACACAACCATATAGCTTATATCTGCTATTCTTAGGAATGAACGCTTTCTAATTGAATGCCACTTTGTTCATATTAGAGATTCCCCAACCTCACTCGTGGCTTCATTTTAGCATTTAATTCAATTCTCAATCTCATTCGGGCCATGAAATACAAATAAGCATATTACATATGTGAAAACATGAATCATTTTTTACCCCGACCAAGACTCGAACCTAGGACTTATGATTACTAAGTCAAGGCGCTACCACTACACCACAGAAGGTTAAAATTAACCCAACCATATAGCTTATATCTGCTATACTTAGGAATGAACGCATTCTAACTGAATGCCACTATGTCCATATTACAGATTCCCCAATCTCACTCGTGGCTTCATTTTAGCATTTAATTCAATTCCCAATCTCATTCGGGCCATGAAATACAAATAAGCACATTACATATGTGAAAACATGAATCATTTTTTTACCCCTATAGGGACTCGAACCTAGGACTTATGATTACTAAGTCAAGGCGCTACCAACTACACCACAGAAGTTTAAAAGGAATCCAACCTTATAGCTTATATCTGCTATACTTAGGAATGAACGCATTCTAACTGAATGCCACTATGTGCATATTACAGATTCCCCAACCTCACTCATGGCTTCATTTTAGCATTTAACTCAATTCCCAATCTCATTCGGGCCATGAAATACAAATAAGCACATTACATATGTGAAAACATGAATCATTTTTGTACACCGACCGGGACTCGAACCTAGGACTTATGATTACTAAGTCAAGGCGCTACCACTACACCACAGAAGGTTAAAAGGAATCCAACTTTATAGCTTATATCTGATATACTTAGGAATGAACGCATTCTAACTGAATGCCACTATGTTCATATTACAGATTCCCCAACCGCACTTGTGGCTTCATTTTAGCATATCATTCAATTCCCAATATCATTCGGGCCATGAAATACAAATAAGCACATTACATATGTGAAAACATGAATCATTTTTTTACCCCGACCGGGACTCGAAACTAGGACTTACGATTACTAAGTCAAGGCGCTACCACTACACCACAGAAGGTTAAAAGGAATCCAACCTTATAGCTTATATCTGATATACTTATGAATGAACGCATTCTAACTGAATGCCACTATGTTCATATTACAGATTCCCCAACCTCACTCGTGGCTTCATTTTATCATTTAATTCAATTTCCACTCTCATTCGGGCCATGAAATACAAATAAGCACATTACAATGTGAAAACATGAATCATTTTTTACCCCGACCGGGACTCGAACCTAGGATTTATGATTACTAAGTCAAGGCGCTACCACTACACCACAGAATGTTAAAAGGAATTCAACCTTATAGCTTATATCTGCTATACTTAGGAATGAACGCATTCTAACTGAATGCCACTATGTTCATATTACAGATTCCCCAACCTCACTCGTGGCTTCATTTTAGCATTTAATTCAATTCCCAATCTCATTAGGGACATGAAATACAAATAAGCACATTATATATGTGAAAACATGAATCATTTCTTACCTCGACCGGGACTCGAACCTAGAACTTATGATTACTAAGTCAAGGCGCTACCACTACACCACAGAAGGTTAAAAGGAATCCAACCTTATAGCTTATATCTGCTATACTTAGGAATGAACGCATTCTAACTGAATGCCACTATGTTCATATTACAGATTCCCCAACCTCACTCGTTGCATCATTTTAGCATTTCATTCAATTCCCAATCTCATTCGGGCCATGAAATACAAATAATCACATTACATATGTGAAAACATGAATCCTTTTTTACCCCGACCGGGACTCGAACCTAGGACTTATGATTACTAAGTCAAGGCGCTACCACTACACCACAGATGGTTAAAATGAATCCAATCTTATAGCTTATATCTGCTATACTTAGGAATGAACGCATTCTAACTGAATGCCACTATGTCCATATTACAGATTCCACAATCTCACTCGTGGCTTCATTTTAGCATTTAATTCAATTCCCAATATCATTCGGGCCATGAAATACAAATAAGCACATTACATATGTGAAAACATGAATCATTTTTTAAACCAACCGGGACTCGAGCCTAGGACTTATGATTACTAAGTCAAGGCGCTATCACTACACCACAGATGATTAAAAGGATTCCAACCTTATAGCTTATATCTGCTATACTTAGGAATGAACGCATTCTAACTGAATGCCACTATGTTCATATTACAGATTCCCCAACCTCACTCGTGGTTTCATTTTAGCATTTAATTCAATTCCCAATCTCATTCGGGCCATGAAATACAAATAGGCACAGAACATATGTGAAAACATGAATCATTTTTTTACCCCTACCGGGACTCGAACCTAGGACTTATAATTACTACGTCAAGGCGCTACCACTACACCACAGAAGGTTAAAAGGAATCCAAGCCTTATAGCTTATATCTGCTATACTTAGGAATGAACGCATTCTAACTGAATGCCACTATGTGCATATTACAGATTCCCCAACCTCACTCGTGGCTTCATTTTAGCATTTAGTTCAATTCCCAATCTCATTCGGGCCATGAAATACAAATAAGCACATTACATGTGAAAACATGAATCATCTTTTTACACCGACCGGGACTCGAACCTAGGACTTATGATTACTAAGTCAAGGCGCTACCACTACACCACAGAAGGTTAAAAGGAATCCAACCTTATAGCTTATATCTGCTATACTTAGGAATGAACGCATTCTAACTGAATGCCACTATGTTCATATTACAGATTCCCCAACCTCACTCGTGGCTTCATTTTAGCATTTAATTCAATTCCCAATCTCATTCGGGCCATGAAATACAAATAAGCACATTACATATGTGAAAACATGGATCATTTTTTACCCCGACCAGGACTCGAAACTAGGACTTATGATTACTAAGTCAAGGCGCTACCACTACACCACAGAAGGTTAAAAGGAATCCAACCTTATAGCTTATGTCTGATATAGTTAGGAATGAAAGCATTCTAACTGAATGTCACTATGTTCATATTACAGATTCCCCAACCTCACCCGTGGCTTCATTTTATCATTTAATTCAATTTCCAATCTCATTCGTGCCATGAAATACAAATAAGCACATTACATATGTGAAAACATGAATCATTTTTCACCTTGACCGGGACTCAAACATAGGATTCATGATTACTAAGTCAAGGCGCTACCACTACACCACAGAAGGTTAAAAAGAATCCAACCTTATAGCTTATATCTGCTATACTTAGGAATGAACGCATTCTAACTGAATTCCACAATGTTCATATTACAGATTCCCCAACCTCACACTTGGCTTCATTTTAGCATTTAATTCAATTCCCAATCTCAAACGGGACATGAAATACAAATAAGCACATAATATATGTGAAAACATGAATCATTTTTTACCTCGACCGGGACTGGAACCTAGGACTTATGATTACTAAGTCAAGGCACTACCACTACACCATAGAAGGTTAAAAGGAATCCAACCTTATAGCTTATATCTGCTATACCTATGAATGAACGCATTCTAACTGAATGCCACTATGTTCATATTGCAGATTCCCCAACCTCACTCGTGGCTTCATTTTAGCATTTAATTCAATTCCCAATCTCAATCGGGCCATGAATTTCAAATAAGCACATTACATATGTGAAAACATGAATCATTTTTTTTTTAATTGAAATAAATGCTAAAAAGAAGCCACGAGTGAGGTTGGGGAATCTGTAATATGATCATTATGGCAATCAGTTAGAATGCGTTCATTCCTAAGTATAGCAGATATGAGCTATAAGGTTGGATTCCTTTTAACCTTGTGTGGTGTAGTGGTAGCGCCTTGACTTAGTAATTATAAGTCCTACGTTCGAGTCCCGGTCGGGGTAAAAAATGATTCATGTTTTCACATATGTAATGTGCTTATTTGTATTTCACGCCCCGAATGAGATTGGGAATTGAATTAAATGCTAAAATGAAGCCACGAGTGAGGTTTGGGAATCTGTAATATGAACATAGTGGCATTCAGTTAATGTGCGCTCATTCCTAAGTATAGCAGATATAAGCTATAAGGTTGGGTTCCTTTTAACCTTCTGTGGTGTAGTGGTAGCGCCTTGACTTTCTGTAATCATAAGTCCTAGGTTCGAGTCCCGGTTGGGGTAGAAAAATGATTCTTGTTTTCACATAAGTAATGTGCTTATTTGTATTTCATGGCCTAAATGAGATTGGGAATTGAATTAAATGCTAAAATGAAGCCACGAGTGAGGTTGGGGAATCTGTAATATGAACATAGTGGCATTCAGTTAGAATGCATTCATTCCTAAGTATAGCAGATATAAGCTATAAGGTTAGATTCCTTTTAACCTTCTGTGGTGTAGTAGTAGCGCCTTGACTTAGTAATCATAAGTCCTAGGTTCGAGTCCCGGTCGGGGTAAAAAATGATTCATGTTTTCACATATGTAATGTGCTTATTTGTATTTCATCGCCCGAATGAGATTGGGAATTGAATTAAATGCTAAAATGAAGCCACGAGTGAGGTTGGGGAATCTGTAATATGAACATAATGGCATTCAGTTAATGTGCGCTCATTCCTAAGTATAGCAGATATAAGCTATAAGGTTGGGTTCCTTTTAACCTTCTGTGGTGTAGTGGTAGCGCCTTGACTTAGTAATCTTAAGTCCTAGGTTCGAGTCCCGGTCGGGGTAAAAAATGATTCATGTTTTCACATATGTAATGTGCTTATTTGTATTTCATGGCCAGAATGAGATTGGGAATTGAATTAAATGCTAAAATGAAGCCACGAGTGAGGTTGGGGAATCTGTAATATGAACATAGTGGCATTCAGTTAGAATGCGTTCATTCCTAAGTATAGCAGATATAAGCTATAAGGTTGGGTTCCTTTTAACCTTCTGTGGTGTAGTGGTAGCGCCTTGACTTAGTAATCATAAGTCCTAGGTTCGAGTCCCGGTCGGGGTAAAAAATGATTCATGTTTTCACATATGTAATGTGCTTATTTGTATTTCAGGGCCCGAATGAGATTATGAATTTAATTAAATGCTAAAAAGAAGCCACGAGTGAGGGTGGGGAATCTGTAATATGAACATAGTGGTATTCAGTTAGAATGCGTTCATTCCTAAGTATAGCAGATATAAGCTATAAGGTTGGGTTCCTTTTAACCTCCTGTGGTGTAGTGGTAGCACCTTGACTTAGTAATCATAAGTCCTAGGTTCGAGTCCCGGTTGGGGTAGAAAAATGATTCTTGTTTTCACATAAGTAATGTGCTTATTTGTATTTCATGCCCCAAATGAGATTGGGAATTGAATTAAATGCTAAAATGAAGCCACGAGTGAGGTTGGGGAATCTGTAATATGAACATAGTGGCATTCAGTTAGAATGCGTTCATTCCTAAGGATAGCAGATATAAGCTATAAGGTTGGATTCCTTTTAACCTTCTGTGGTGTAGTGGTAGCGCCTTGACTTAGTAATCATAAGTCCTAGTTTCGAGTCCCGGTCGGGGTAAAAAATGATTTATGTTTTCACGTATGTAATGTGCTTATTTGTATTTCATGGCCCGAATGAGATTGGGAATTGAATTAAATGCTAAAATGAAGCCACGAGTGAGGTTGGGGAATCTGTAATATGAACATAGTGACATTCAGTTAGAATGCGTTCATTCCTAAGAATAGCAGATATAAGCTATAAGGTTGGATTCCTTTTATCCTTCTGTGGTGTAGTGGTAGCGCCTTGACTTAGTAATCATAAGTCCTAGGTTCGAGTCCCGGTTGGGGTAGAAAAAATGATTCTTGTTTTCACATAAGTAATGTGCTTATTTGTATTTTATGGCCCAAATGAGATTGGGAATTGAATTAAATGCTAAAATGAAGCCACGAGTGAGGTTGGGGAATCTGTAATATGAACATAGTGGCATTCAGTTAGAATGCATTCATTCCTAAGTATAGCAGATATAAGCTATAAGGTTGGATTCCTTTTAACCTTCTGTGGTGTAGTAGTAGCGAGTTGACTTAGTAATCATAAGTCCTAGGTTCGAGTCAAGGTCGGGGTAAAAAATGATTCATATTTTCACATATGTAATGTGCTTATTTGTATTTCATGGCCCGAATGAGATTGGGAATTGAATTAAATGCTAAAATGAAGCCACGAGTGAGGTTGGGGAATCTGTAATATGAACATAGTGGCATTCAGTTAGAACGCGTTCATTCCTAAGTATAGCAGATATAAGCTATAAGGTCGGATTCCTTTTAACCTTCTGTGGTGTAGTGGTAGCGCCTTGATTTAGTAATCATAAGTCCTAGGTTCGAGTCCCGGTCGGGGTAAAAAATGATTCATGTTTTCACATATGTAATGTGCTTATTTGTATTTCATGGCCAGAATGAGATTGGGAATTGAATTAAATGCTAAAATGAAGCCACGAGTGAGGTTGGGAATCTGTAATATGAACAGAGTAGCATTCAGTTAGAATGTGTTCATTCCTAAGTATAGCAGATATAAGCTATAAGGTTGGATTCCTTTTAACCTTCTGTGGTGTAGTGGTAGCGCCTTGACTTAGTAATCAAAAGTCCTAGGTTCGAGTCCCTGTCGGGTTAAAAAAAAAAAAAAACATTCATATATATAAATATATATATATATATATATATATATATATATATATATATATATATATATATATATATATATATATATATATATATATAAATAATTTTTTACCCCAACCGGGACTCGAACCTAGGACTTATGATTACTAAGTCAAGGCGCTACCACTACACCACAGAAGGTTAAAATGAACACAACCATATAGCTTATATCTGCTATTCTTAGGAATGAACGCTTTCTAACTGAATGCCACTTTGTTCATATTAGAGATTCCCCAACCTCACTCGTGGCTTCATTTTAGCATTTAATTCAATTCTCAATCTCATTCAGGCCATGAAATACAAATAAGCACATTATATATGTGAAAACATGAATCATTTTTTACCCCGACCGGGACTCGAACCTAGGACTTATGATTACTAAGTCAAGGCGCTACCACTACACCACAGAAGGTAAAAAGGAATCCAACCTTATAGCTTATATCTGATATACTTAGGAATGAACGCATTCTAACTGAATGCCACTATGTTCATATTACAGATTCCCCAACCTCACTCGTGGCTTCATTTTATCATTTAATTCAATTTCCAATCTCATTCGTGCCATGAAATACAAATAAGCACATTACATATGTGAAAACATGAATCATTTTTCACCCCGACCGGGACTCGAACCTAGGATTCATGATTACTAAGTCAAGGTGCTACCACTACACCACAGAAGGTTAAAAAGAATCCAACCTTATAGCTTATATCTGCTATACTTAGGAATGAACGCATTCTAACTGAATGCCACTATGTTCATATTACAGATTCCCCAACCTCACACGTGGCTTCATTTTAGCATTTAATTCAATTCCCAATCTCAAACGGGACATGAAATACAAATAAGCCACGAGTGAGGTTGGGGAATCTGTAATATGATCATTGTGGCATTCAGTTAGAATGCGTTCATTCCTAAGTATAGCAGATATGAGCTATAAGGTTGGATTCCTTTTAACCTTCTGTGGTGTAGTGGTAGCGCCTTGACTTAGTAATCATAAGTCCTACGTTCGAGTCCCGGTCGGGGTAAAAAATGATTCATGTTTTCACATATGTAATGTGATTATTTGTATTTCATGGCCCGAATGAGATTGGGAATTGAATTAAATGCTAAAATGAAGCCACGAGTGAGGTTGGGGAATCTGTAATATGAACATAGTGGCATTCAGTTAATGTGCGCTCATTCCTAAGTATAGCAGATATAAGCTATAAGGTTGGGTTCCTTTTAACCTTCTGTGGTGTAGTGGTAGCGCCTTGACTTAGTAATCATAAGTCCTAGGTTCGAGTCCCGGTCGGGGTAAAAAATGATTCATGTTTTCACATATGTAATGTGCTTATTTGTATTTCATGGCCAGAATGAGATTGGGAATTGAATTAAATGCTAAAATGAAGCCACGAGTGAGGTTGGGGAATCTGTAATATGAACATAGTGGCATTCAGTTAGAATGCGTTCATTCCTAAGTATAGCAGATATAAGCTATAAGGTTGGGTTCCTTTTAACCTTCTGTGGTGTAGTGGTAGCGCCTTGACTTAGTAATCATAAGTCCTAGGTTCGAGTCCCGGTCGGGGTAAAAAATGATTCATGTTTTCACATATGTAATGTGCTTATTTGTATTTCAGGGCCCGAATGAGATTGGGAATTGAATTAAATGCTAAAATGAAGCCACGAGTGAGGGTGGGGAATCTTTAATATGAACATAGTAGTATTCAGTTAGAATGCGTTCATTCCTAAGTATAGCAGATATAAGCTATAAGGTTGGATTCCTTTTAATTTTCTGTGGTGTAGTGGTAGCGCCTTGACTTAGTAATCATAAGTCCTAGGTTCGAGTCCGGGTCGGGGTAAAAAATGATTCATGTTTTCACATATGTAATGTGCTTATTTGTATTTCATGGCCCGAATGAGATTGGGAATTGAATTAAATGCTAAAATGAAGCCACGAGTGAGGTTGGGGAATCTGTAATATGAACATAGTGGCATTCAGTTAGAATGTGTTCATTCCTAAGTATAGCAGATATAAGCTATAAGGTTGGATTCCTTTTATCCTTCTCTGGTGTAGTGGTAGCGCCTTGACTTTCTGTAATCATAAGTCCTAGGTTCGAGTCCCGGTTGGGGTAGAAAAATGATTCTTGTTTTCACATAAGTAATGTGCTTATTTGTATTTCATGTCCCAAATGAGATTGGGAATTGAATTAAATGCTAAAATGAAGCCACGAGTGAGGTTGGGGAATCTGTAATATGAACACAGTGGCATTCAGTTAGAATGCATTCATTCCTAAGTATAGCAGATATAAGCTATAAGGTTGGATTCCTTTTAACCTTCTGTGGTGTAGTGGTAGCGCCTTGACTTAGTAATCATAAGTTCTAGGTTCGAGTCAAGGTCGGGGTAAAAAATGATTCATGTTTTCACATATGTAATGTGCTTATTTGTATTTCATGGCCCGAATGAGATTGGGAATTGAATTAAATGCTAAAATGAAGCCACGAGTGAGGTTGGGGAATCTGTAATATGAACATAGTGGCATTCAGTTAATGTGCGCTCATTCCTAAGTATAGCAGATATAAGCTATAAGGTTGGGTTCCTTTTAACCTTCTGTGGTGTAGTAGTAGCGCCTTGACTTAGTAATCATAAGTCCTAGGTTCGAGTCACGGTCGGGGTAAAAAATGATTCATGTTTTCACATATGTAATGTGCTTATTTGTATTTCATGGCCAGAATGAGATTGGGAATTGAATTAAATGCTAAAGTGAAGCTACGAGTGAGGTTGGGGAATCTGTAATATGAACATAGTGGCATTCAGTTAGAATGCGTTCATTCCTAAGTATAGCAGATATAAGCTATAAGGTTGGGTTCCTTTTAACCTTCTGTGGTGTAGTGGTAGCGCCTTGACTTAGTAATCATAAGTCCTAGGTTCGAGTCCCGGTCGGGGTAAAAAATGATTCATGTTTTCACATATGTAATGTGCTTATTTGTATTTCATGGCCCGAATGAGATTGGGAATTTAATTAAATGCTAAAATGAAGTCACGAGTGAGGGTGGGGAATCTGTAATATGAACATAGTGGTATTCAGTTAGAATGCGTTCATTCCTAAGTATAGCAGATATAAGCTATAAGGTTGGGTTCCTTTTAACCTTCTGTGGTGTAGTGGTAGCGCCTTGACTTAGTAATCATAAGTCCTAGGTTCGAGTCCCGGTTGGGGTAGAAAAATGATTCTTGTTTTCACATAAGTAATGTGCTTATTTGTATTTCATGGCCCAAATGAGATTGGGAATTGAATTAAATGCTAAAATGAAGCCACGAGTAAGGTTGGGGAATCTGTAATATGAACATAGTGGCATTCAGTTAGAATGCGTTCATTCCTAAGTATAGCAGATATAAGCTATAAGGTTGGATTCCTTTTAACCATCTGTGGTGTAGTGGTAGCGCCTTGACTTAGTAATCATAAGTCCTAGTTTCGAGTCCCGGTCGGGGTAAAAAATGATTTATGTTTTCACATATGTAATGTGCTTATTTGTATTTCATGGCCCGAATGAGATTGGGAATTGAATTAAATGCTAAAATGAAGCCACGAGTGAGGTTGGGGAATCTGTAATATGAACATAGTGGCATTCAGTTAGAATGCGTTCATTCCTAAGAATAGCAGATATAAGCTATAAGGTTGGAATCCTTTTAACCTTCTGTGGTGTAGGTAGCGCTTTGACTTAGTAATCATAAGTCCTAGGTTCGAGTCCCGGTCGGAATGAAAAATGATTCTTGTTTTCACATAAGTAATGTGCTTATTTGCATTTCATGGCCCAAATGAGATTGGGAATTGAATTAAATGCTAAAATGAAGCCACGAGTAAGGTTGGGGAATCTGTAATATGAACATAGTGGCATTCAGTTAGAATGCGTTCATTCCTAAGTATAGCAGATATAAGCTATAAGGTTGGATTCCTTTTAACCATCTGTGGTGTAGTGGTAGCGCCTTGACTTAGTAATCATAAGTCCTAGTTTCGAGTCCCGGTCGGGGTAAAAAATGATTTATGTTTTCACATATGTAATGTGCTTATTTGTATTTCATGGCCCGAATGAGATTGGGAATTGAATTAAATGCTAAA
>JAXCGZ010004115.1:2500-25000 GCA_037179515.1 Halocaridina rubra
AATTTTGTATCATTACCTCATGTCTGCCTTGTCCTTAATCAATTACTTTTCTTCGTCTTAATGTTTTCTTCTTGCCCGGGCCATTATTGATGAGGGTAATTTTTTTGTCTGTCCCGGTGTCACTCATATATATATATATATATATATATATATATATATATATATATATATATATATATATATATATATATATATATATATATATATATAAAGTACATACTAGGAAAAGAATTTATTGAGAAAAAAAATAAAAATGTTGGACTTTTACATCCTTGTAACACGCGGGTGTACGCAAGAAAGGGGAGATCAGTTTATGTATTGGCCTTGATGCGCTGTTGGTAAATATGTGTGTAACGAAGATTAATTTTTCAAGGAATTGTTATCCTATTATAGTTATCATTTACATGATGAGAAAGGCAATGACTGTGTACCTTTTCTCTCTGATTTTATATTCATGGGCACCGAACCAGCGTCGTAAGCTGCATGTTTAAGCTTCAATACCGACTGACCCACTACACCAGATGAAATCATCGATGTTTCATTGCGAATTCTAAGTACAAATTTCTACATCCCATCTGTAGACTTCTTAAACATCTTTTTTTATCTGTCAAAAGGTATACGTTCATCCAAATCAGTATCCAAGAAGACACGACTTCGGTTGAAAGATCATGACGCTGGACTCTTAAATTCGTCATAAGTACGGGTAAAAGGAAGACATTGAGATACAGGTTCTTAAAACACCTTTTTTATTAAAGTAGATGTCTCCTACTTTTTATTTTTGACACTTCGGTGTATGTTCATCACCTCCATACACACTCAGCTTGTTTTATCATGGATATCTCTATTGCTCGCTCTATCACACAGGCACTTCCATAACTCTTTACCAGCTTTCGTTTATACAAATATAATATGGTCTCCTTTTCCCGATATTCTCTGGCTACTGAGCGCTCTTCTTCTTTTACTTCTGTATGTCACCATTGAAAAGTGCTTATAGACTCCTCTTCCACAATGCTCCAACGTTCTAACGCCAGAGAGTCCTTTTTCGAATGTCTGTCTTGATGGCAAAGTGCAACCCCCCCCCCCTCCTTTCCACCGAATGCTTTTGCCACGTGCTTTCCATCCACGTGTTGGAGACGGCGCGGTGAAGAAAGTCTGGAACCTCGAAGGCACAAAAAGGGTCAAGATGCGATAGAGATCGCCTCGGGTAACTCTATTAGTTTCATTAAGATCTTGTTACCTCGACTCCCGTGTCCTCTTCTGCTTTACCTCCTCCTTACCATCATTTTGTCACTCTCGTATTTTCCTTTTCCACTCTCATATTACCCAAACCCCCCAGGCAGGGGGTACTTAAGTTCTTGATTAAAAATTTCTTAAAGAGCTTGTATCCTTTTATTTAAAAAAAAAATACTACAAATCTAAGTTTCCAACTGGAGAGAACACAATGAATACCGCTCTAAGTTATAAGAGGCAACATTCATATGCATTATTTAGATGGTTCTTGAATCATTTGTATAGCAACTTATATAATTTAATATACAGAATATCGATCGAGACTATGCATTCCCTACGTCAGAAGTGTTTACTAACATCTCTATCTCTTCATATATATATATATATATATATATATATATATATATATATATATATATATATATATATATATATATATATATATATATATATATATATATATAATATATATATAGATAGATAGATAGATAGATAGATAGATAGATAGATGATCAGATAGATAGATAGATATAGATATAAGTAGAATATGACAAAATATGCAAATGAAATAAATTGAGGAAAAGTGGGGGAAAATTCCACCCTCCTAATTCAAAACAAGCGGCAGAGGATTAATATCTAAAAGCGCACAAAACGTAAGATATGTTACTCGATTGGATTCATATTTCTGCAACTATAGATTTACCGATTCTCGTAGCGTCACTGCTATTCTTGTAAGAAAACTTATTATAATGGTCTGTCACTACTCACATGATATATCATAAAAAAAAAGTATCTCCATCGTTATTCCTTTCATGAACGTGAAAGGAGAGGTTTTTTGCCTTTTTTCCACGGGGCACAGTGGTAGAACCCGCAACTCTGGGGCTATGAGTCTGACAAAGCGAGTTCGATCTCACAGCAGGGTGTTAGGAAGGGCATCCAGCCTTATTCCCCCAGCGCTGACCATCTCAGTCCATCCTCGTTCAGGGGGACTATTTGTGACAAAGAAAACGGGGAAAAACGTACTCGCCCCTTTTTTGTCATCCAATTCAAGTACACAGAAAAATCGTTTCAACAATTTCTCTTTGGCGTTCAAGTATTATGTAGCCTCTCTTGCAAATACTCTAATAATAATAATAAGTTCTCTTCGTCGTTCATTCATCTTTGACTCGATTTCTTAAACAGTGTAAAGCTAGGATACCATACTGTTAGTTAGCTTTTTTTTTTTTTGTTGGATGTTCACCCTTGAGGGTGAGCGGACCTTCCACTTGTGGCCCGCAAAAAAGTTAGTTAGCTAGACACAAAAAAATGGATTTCATAAACGCAACTGACGCGGTTCTGTGTATGGCTAGGATCCCACGTGGGATCCAAGCCATACACAGAACCGCGTTAGATGCGTTTATGAAATCCATTTGTGCGTGCCTAGCTAACTAACAGTATGGTATCCTAGGTTTACACTCTTTAAGAAATCGGGCCAAAGTGTGTCTAATCATCCATCTCAACATCTACCACCTCCAACCCTTTGTCTCTCTCGATTTTCTTTTCAAATGCTCTCCTTGCTATTTTCCACGCTTAATTCGATCATATTAAGATAACAACCATAAGCGATTATTGTGACAATTCCTTGTAAAACACACACACGTGCATATATATATATATATATATATAATAAAAAAATAAGGGCAGAAAAGAAAGACAATATAGAGGAATTGCTACAACAAAAATGTCCACACTTAAGAGAGAGAGAGAGAGAGAGAGAGAGAGAGAGAGAGAGAGAGAGAGAGAGAGAGAGAGAGAGAGAGAAAGATGATCACAACACATTATATATCCTAGCAAGAGTACCGATAAAAATAAAACTAAGGACTAGCGAAGCCGATATTGTGAAAGAGAATCTTACGACATCAAAGAGAGAGAGAGAGAGAGAGAGAGAGAGAGAGAGAGAGAGAGAGAGAGAGAGAGAGAGAGAGAGAGAGGAGAGAGAGAGAGAGAGAGAGAGAGAGAGAATCATCTTTCTTCTCCTATGCCTATTCTATGTATGCAGACCCAATGACCTCTTTGCCTTATTTTCTCTCTCTCTCTCTCTCTCTCTCTTCTCTCTCTCTCTCTCTCTCTCTCTCTCTCTCTCTCTCTCTTCCATCCAAATCTACACAATCTCCCTTATATATAGTACGAACCAACGAGTCAAAGTAAGCATGTAACACACTGCCAACAACGTTCAACCAAGCTCCTCTTTAACAACTAGTAATATCAGGCAGCCTAACTTAGCCTAGCCTACCCACCGACCTGCATCCCATCCCATCGCGAGGAAGACATCGTCGAAATCAGGATCAAGACAGAAGTGTCAGATTATTGGCATTGTCATAAAAACACAAAATGGGGCTACATTTTGAAATGACAGACGAACAATGTGCCTATCGTTATTTCTCTCTCTCTCTCTCTCTCTCTCTCTCTCTCTCTCTCTCTCTCTCTCTCTCTCTCTCTCTCTCTCTCTCTCTCTCTCTCTCTCTCTCTCTCTCTCTCTTTTCCCCACACTCACCTTCCAATAGGTCAAATAAAATACTTGTATAACATCAGAATTTTTGTGCTTGTCTTACACACACACATACACGCGCGCGCGCACACACACATTTATATATATATATATATATATATATATATATATATATATATATATATATATATATATATATATATATATATATATATATATATATATATATATATATAATATTAACACGTGACGCAAAGAAGATTACAATTATACAATGAAGGAAAAATGAAACGACGGAGTGCTGAAATCTTACATACTGCCCAAGTATTTAGTCCATCTTCTGTACATGAACTAAATACAATCTGAAAGATCTCAGCACTCCGTCGCTTCATTTTCCCTTCGTAGCTGCCCCCTAGTATATATATATATATATATATATATATATATATATATATATATATATATATATATATATGTGTGTGTGTGTGTGTGTGTGTGTGATTACCTAATTGTGATTACCTAATTGTGTTTACGGGAAAGAGCCCAAAGCTCGTATCTTCCCGTCTCCTGATCGGTTCCATTTTATACACAGTGATACTTATCATACCTGTCCTTAAAACTAGGGATTGAGCTGGCATTAACTACCTCCTCGCTTAGCCAATTCCAATTATCAACTACTCTTACACTGAAAAAGTATTTCCTTACATCCTGCAAAGAACTTTTCTTACGAAGCTTCAGACTATGACCTCTAGTTCTAGAGCCAGCCATATAGAAATATCGATCCCTATCCACTCTATCATAACAATGAAGGAATTTAAAGACTGTCACCATATCCCCCTCAATCTTCTAGCTTCGAGTGATGGTAAGTCTAATTCCCTCAGCCTCTCATCATAACTGAGATTACGTATTTCTGGCACCCAGTTTCGTGGCATGTCTTTGAACTTTTTCAAGCTTAGCTATGTGCTTTTTCAAGTGCGGATTCCAAAAGGGGGCTGCATATTCGATTTTTGGCCTCACATAGGGTTACATATATATTTCTGAACATCTCCTTCTCCATGTGCCTGAAGGCTACCCTTACATTTGATAAGAAGGCATATGCTGCCCTTACTATGCCATTCATATGTATTTATGTGTGTGTGTTGTGTGTGTGTGTGTGTGTGTGTGTGTGTGTGTGTGTGTGTGTGTGTGTGTGTGTGTGTGTGTGTGTGAGTGTGTGTTACATATGCGTACAATAATATTACTTCTGCAGTTTCTTGCTCTGTGTATATGCTAATCTAAAGATGACATTATTACATTTATAGCATATGTGCCTACGGAGACCTCCATTCACAATATATGGAGAATTCATTCGGGTCCTAATGACGCTAATTATATTACTGAGCAAAGCAACATTTTCCAATACGTTTTCGTGGTTAATTTTCATCGACTTTTCCGTTCATAATTCTATCAGGCTAATAGATACATGGTTTGTCAATAACCTATACGTCTTTACGTCCCCTATCGTTGCTATGGGTTAAGTTCAGGAAGGATGCAGACTTCAGCTCATTTAGTCGCCTTTTTCAGACAAAAGAAGCCCTGGGTAGATCTCCTTCTCCTCCGCCAACGCGGCTTGAATTCGAGCCGCGTTGGCGGAGAAAGAGATCTACCTAGGGCTTCTTTTGTCTGGAAAAGGCGACTAAATGAGCTGGAGTCTGCATCCCTCCTGAACTTAACCCATAGCAACGATATAAGACACGTAAAGACGTAGAGGTTCTTGACAAACCATGCACCTATTAGCCTGATTCGCTTCTTTTGTAGCATTTGTGGCCATCCACTTGCTTCTATGGAACATGGCATCATATATGGAAAAAAAAAAGGAAAACTATTCACAGATGGGTTAGAATAAAGAATGTTGATCGTATACATCATCCATATTATAAAGCTTGAAACAATCTGAAGAGGAGAAGAAAAGAGAGAGAGAAAAAAAAAGACACAAATGAAAATATAAAAAATCAACGCCAGCTACATAGGAAACAGCAAGAGTAGGGGGGTGAGTATGTTTTATCGTAGAACTTTTCATTGAAACATTTATATCGACACTATAACACTGCGTGTGTTGATAGCTCGGTATCTATTGTGCATTCATTTCCTGGACGTGTGCAGAATATTTGTAATCATATCAATATGGAATGATATATATATATATATATATATATATATATATATATATATATATATATATATATATATATATATATATATATATATATATATATATATATATATATATTATATATATATATATATATATATATATATATATATATATATATATATTAATAATAATATCGGCATGAGGACTCCAGCGTATATCTTCAGTAGTATCCGCCATAAATTAGAGTGTTGCATAATCCCTCTGCTACCCTAGATCCCTCGTTGAGGACCTCCTGTACATTCGTTGGGTATCACGATGTGGCAGCGGCCACGTGGCTAGCCAACAGAAGTGGCTACTGGGTCTTCTTTAGTAAGAAGGTTATTCTTTGACTCGAAAAACAGTTGGTCCTCACCAGAATCTCTTTGGGAATATGAGAGAGAGAGAGAGAGAGAGGAGAGAGAGGAGAGAGAGAGAGAGAGAGAGAGAGAGAGAGAGAAGAGAGAGAGGAGAGAGAGAGAGAGAGAGAGAGAGAGAGTTGCCCCCCGTGAATTCTGAGGGCTCCGAGTTCACTGTTCAGTGTGTGGATTCAGCAGTGGAACAGTTTCTACACAAACACATGACGGTGTAAAGCTAGGAAAAAACGTACTCTAAAGTTATGTCTGCGACTGTTGAGGAAATGAAAGCAAGAAGAGATGAAAAATATAACAAGGAAGAAGTGATTGGAATGAAAAAAAAAATAGGATATCAATTTATTCAACAATCATGACAAATTAGTTATTTGAAACTCAAAGTTTATTCTCTCTCTCTCTCTCTCTCTCTCCTCTCTCTCTCTCTCTCTCTCTCTCTCTCTCTCTCTCTCTCTCTCTCTCTCTCTCTCTCTCTCTCTCTCTCTCTCTCTCTCTCTCTGCTTAGAAGCCATGCAAGGTGTGTATGAGGTTCGTATCTTAGAGACTACCGCTGATCAACGCATCTAAATTATATATGACACCCTTGGACTAAACAGACAAACATTTATATCCATTTTTGTACAATGGTTATTCTTCTTAAAAATAAAAGCAACTTACAAGTAAACATGTAATTGAACTAATGAGTAAGAGAGTAATACACACAGTTAAATTAAATATAGCTCTCATATAAAATAGTAATGATGTAATAAAAATTTTAACAATAATGTTAATAATAAAGTAGTAATAATAACACTAGATACAGTATCGTTATTATCTGCATCATTACCATATTTGTTTTCCTTTCAATGAGAGTAATTAGTTCTTAACTTGGAGAACAGAGAAGTCGATATCAGTTTACATATAGAGAGGTTAGTGTTAAGTGACATTGTATTAAATCATTAAGTTTAGTTTATGTGTGAGCAGCAACTATTTTTCCAAAAGAAAGCTATAAAGTTTGCCTTTGAAAGCTGTGAAGGAGGATGCATTTTTAAGATGCTCTGGGCTATTGTTCCAGAGTGTTGGCCCTTTAACAGTGATCATCTTTGAACCTATGGTTCCTTGCTGTTTTTATTGGCACCCTGAAGTTGTACGATACACAAAATATCTTGGTTCTTCTCGGTCACATAAGCAACAAATTTCAACAAAAGTTGCGACAGTTTAACCTAGATGAGGGAAATTCTCGAGCAAATTTAATTTCCTAGGTTCTTAAGATCACCGAATATGGATTCTCAATTTCAGAAGCATTTTCAGATATAGACATCTCTGGAAACACGAAGTTGGAAGTTCCTTTGGCGAAACTTTACCAACGTGAACAATTACTAAATTTTTGGAAAGTATTTCAGAGAAGCAAACACTTGGAACCTGTGGGCGAAAGACTGCACTAATCACAACCACATACGCTAACAACACAACATACACTCCCTGAGAGCTCTGTGGGAAAGCCCGGGATCGGCAGAGAATTTCCGGATTTGGAGGTGTTCGGCCACACAGCCTAGTGAACGTCATCAACGTATGGGTGACAAATATTTCTTTTGGAAGGAGGTACATTACTGATACTGAAGAAATAGAAAGCCTCGCAAAGGAATATATTGCGTTGGCAATAACAAAATCAAATCCATAGAAACCTTATGGCAGATTATGGATAAAGCATACACAACACCCTCGGAATCCTGGAAAGGACATTGTAGAAAAACCGTTCTACAAGAGCTCATCTCAGGGAGCAGTGGCTCAACATGATGTTCAAGATGTTACTGGCGTAACAATGCCGTATATCTATCTCCCTGCTAAAAGCAGCTCCGGAGACTAAACCTTCTGTACCTTGATAAACGCTCATCAATATAGTTCTTCACAAGAGAATAATCTAAAGAAGAAAATTTTACATTTGAACTGACTCTTTATTATATTTTCCAGTCATTCGAAACAGTGGAACGATTCCCCTCTCTGGACAGACTATTATTTTCGACACATCTGAAGTACACATCAATAGTAACATTGGAAAAGAAAGGAAAACAAACTTGATACCCTGGCATAGTATGAGGTTACTTTGTCTTTGTGTAGTTCTGTGGCTCATGACAAACTAACGGCACTGTGAAAATACTTTTAATAAGAGGATGGGGAGAGGAGAAGAAATAGACTTCAAATGCTAATGAGCTAAACATCCATGAAGGAAATGCAGCTTCGGTGTAAAAAGTGGGTACCAAGGGTGGTGAAAAATGTTGGAATAATGAAACCATGCAGCACCTAAGCTAAAACGACTCTAGTTACGAATGAGGTGAGACTTCCGATACTCTGGAACTTTCTGATGATTCTTTTGGTTCAGATTCTTCGAATAAATCATTTGCCTCTTAGGGAAAAACCAAAGAATGATTCGATGATGAAAAAAAGTGGTGGTCTTCTTTTAGACACTTTGTTTTATATTTTATTTCCTTTATCTCGATACCTAAATGAGGGTGGCTGTCCTGTTTTAGACACATTTTATTCAATATTTTTTGGGGGGATACTTGTGCAAGTTCTTTCATGAGCTACAATTCTCTCTCTCTCTCTCTCTCTCTCTCTCTCTCTCTCTCTCTCTCTCTCAGGTTCCCTAGTTGAAGGCACCTTTATTCATAACAGGAACAAACAAAGGAGTGCTTAGATATTGAAGATGACGTTAAAGCTCTAGGAGACGACTGAGGGAATGATGGCATCAGTCTTTTCTTTTGTCATGTTGGACTGATCAAGAGTTTTGGGACTGAGCACGAACCAGGAGATGTAATAAAGACGCGTGAAAATTATGGTGGCATAAATTAGTAAAACATTTTTGCACTATTATTACTTCAATTTCCGGCTTTTTTTGTGTTACCTATTGACCTCGGCCTTAACCTATAATACTTCGTCAGACACATGGAATGATAATTCATAATTAGGGAGAAGACGAATGTTATTATAATCGCCCTTAAAAGCTCATTATCAGCGTAATGAAATATCATTATGGGCTCTCCATTTTCCATCTACCTGCAGTATAGAAAGTACAAACTACTATAACTACTACTACTGCTGCTGCTGCTGCTGCCACAACTACAACTACTGCTACTAGTATAATTATTGTTATTACTAGTTTAATTTTTACCAACATTTATTATTATTATTATTATTATTATTATTATTATTATTATTATTATTATAAGCATTCGAGTCAGGAAGGTAAAAACCCGCGTGGGAACCCACCACGAGGTGTTAGGAAGAGCATCGAACTCATTTCCCCAGCTCCAATCCGTCTGTGTCACTCCCCATTCCAACTGGGATTAATAGTGACACATATAAAGGCAAACATTATTATTATTATTATTATTATTATAGCGCTATAGCACTGTTTGTCTCCGCTGGATTAGCTATCATCAGGAGGGCAAACAAATGATTATGTAATATAAATTTGATAGAAAAATTACAATCTAGATGTGGTAGCATAATCTCCCAGCAAAAGAACAAAAAAAGTTGGAGGAATTTCATTTTCTTTCATTTTGCACTTCCTTATTTTGTATTTACAATATTTGCGAGCGACGACCTTCACCTGTATCTAATGCCAAAAACGAACGTTCTTCCCCTTTCCTTACACACTCGGCTCGTATGTTGAAAATCTGCATTAAGCTGTACAGCTGCCAACATAAACACACATAAATACGTCATTTGCACGTGAACTAGCTTGGTATGAATAACTACGTAAGCAAACAGTACTCCACTTCCTTTGGGAAAAAAAAAAAAAAAAAAAAAAAAAAAAAAAAAAAAAAAAAAAAACCTAGGAGCAAAATCATGCCGTTTCAGACGAGGACGATGAACAAACTGCATTCGAAAGAAAATACAGAGTTCTTTAAACCATTGTTCTTTTTATTAGTATAAAGTAATGGTTCCCAAAGTGGGCGGTACCATCCCCATGGTGGCGGTGGAAAGATTCTTGGGGCAGTGAGGCAAAAGGGGGCGGTAGGGGGGGAGACAGTGCGGCATTGAGAGCAGTTAATAAATAACTTTTTGTTTTTTACAAATTCTGAATGACAAAATGTATGTCATAAACGCTAAGGTAAAGGAAGGAAACGTCTGGCACTTTATTGGGAATAAAACTCATTAATTTCTTCTTCATCTTCTCAACTTTAACCCATTTTTATATGGGGTCGCCGTTGTGAATGAGTCGTCTCCATCTATTTCTGTTCTGTGCTTCATTTTCATCAATACCCTTCCATTGAAAGTCTTCCCCTATACAATCACGCCATCTTTTTCTTGGTGTTCCTCTCCTCCTTCTACCCCGAACTTCCATCTCCATCGTATGTCTTCCAACATTATGTTCGTCCCATTGTAACAGGCGTCCATACCATCTAAGCCTTCCCTCCTGTATTTTCTCTGATAATTCAACTACCTTTGTCGATCCTCTTGTTACTCCAAACATCCACTTCAACATTCTCATCTCCGCTACATCCATCCCCTTCTCCTCTGTCTTCCTCATAATTGCTGTTTCTGTTCTATATAACACAGCTGGTCTTACAACGGTCCTATGAAGCTTTCCCTTCAATTTCAGTGGTACCTTCTTGTCACAGAGAACACCAGATGCAGACCTCCAGTTATTCCATCCTAACTGAATTCGATGTCTCACTTCTGTACTCTCTTTATTTCTTCCCCATCCATTCTTATGCTATGTCCACCATCCTCAGCAATGTTGGCACACATATATTCAGTTTTTGACCTGCTTATCCTCATTCCTCTCTCCTCAAGTGCTGTTCTCCTTCCCTCCAACTTCTCCTCCAAATCCTCAATCCTCTCTGCACACAATACAATGTCATCTGCATATAATATGAACCATGGCTCTGCTTCTCTCACATCTTTGGTCATTACATCCATCACCACATTGAAGATGAATGGACTAAGTGCCGACCCTTGATGTAATCCCACTCTTACCTCAAATCCATCTGTCTCTCTCCAACACCGCTTCTTACTCTGGTATACACATTCCTATACATCTCCTGAATAATTTTAACATACTTTTCCGGTACCATTTTCTCCCTCAAACATCTCCATACTTCCTGTCTTGGCACTCTGTCATAGGCCTTCTCAAGGTCTATGAAAACCAGGTGCAAGTCTCGTTGTTTTTCTCTGAATTTCACCATCAGCTGCCTTACGCGAAATATTCCATCAGGTGTGCCGTTTCCCTCCATAAATCCAAGCTGTTGTTTCCCTATTCTCACTTCTTCTCTTAGCCTGCCATCTATCATTCTCTCCAATATCTTCAGCGTGTGAGACATTATCTTAATGCCTCTATAATTGCTGCATTCTTGGACATCGCCTTTATCTTTAAATATAGGTATTAATATACTTTCCCGCCACTCTTCTGGTATATTTTCCCGTGCAGAGATTTTTGCCCTAAGATCATACAAGATGTCTACCCCTTCCTCTCCTAAGGCTTTCCAAACTTCAAGAGGAAACAAGTCAGGTCCTGTTGCCTTCCCATTCTTCATTTTCTTTAAGGAACGCATCACCTCTTCCCTACAGAACCTATTACCATTCCCATGTTTACTTGTCCATCCTCTCTAATAAGTCTTTCATTTTCTTCAATTTAGCAGTTGTTCAAAATATTCCTTCCATCGTTTCAGTATTAATTTAAGCTTCCACATTGCTCACACAGCTAAAACTGCTATATAAATTGGTATACTAAATAAGGTTTTATATGTGAAATCCATCTTTGTATTTAATCTTACTGTTTTCAATTTGAAGTGTGTCCGCATGTGTGTATGAGGGGGGAGGGAGCGCTAGGATCCACCTGGAAGCCAAGGGGGTGCCAGCCTGGAAAAGTATGTCTCGTTGAACATACACCAATGCTTTCTCTACTAACTGGAACGACTGTGAACTACATTACAGTTCGAAGACTCAACACTGCCTCCAGGAATGATGAGGCAAAAACTTTTTCAAAATTAGTCACTTGCTCCCTTAAGTCACTCTGGGATAAAAAAAATAATAATAATAATAAGATCCTAAAAGAGACTTCACTAAATGATATTCCTCGTACAAAAAAATTAAAATGCTACATGTGTGTGCCTTTGTGTGTTTTCACGCATATAATATATATATATATATATATATATATATATATATATATATATATATATATATATATATATATATATATATATATATATATATATACACGCACACACACATACACATACACACACACGCATAGTAAGGGCAGCATATGCATTCTTATCAAATGTAAGGGTAGCCTTCAGGCGCATGGACAAGGAAATGTTCAGAAATATTTATGTAACCTATGTGAGGCCAAAACTCGAATATGCAGCCCCCTTTTGGAATCCGCACTTGAAAAAGCACATAGCTAAGCTTGAAAAAGTTCAAAGACATGCCACGAAACTGGTGCCAGAAATACGCAATCTCAGTTATGATGAGAGGCTGAGGGAATTAGACTTACCATCACTCGAAGCTAGAAGAGTGAGGGGGGATATGTTGACAGTCTTTCAATTCCTTCATGGTTATGATAGAGTGGATAGGGATCGATATTTTGATATGGCTGGCTCTAGAACTAGAGGTCATAGTTTGAAGCTTGGTAAGAAAACTTCTTCGCAGGATGTAAGGAAATACTTTTTCAGTGTAAGAGTAGTTGATAATTGGAATTGGCTAAGCGAGGAGGTAGTTAATGCTATCTCAATCCATAGTTTTAAGGACAGGTATGATAAGTATGACTAAGTATAAAATGGAACCGATCAGGAGACGGGAAGATACGAGCTTTGGGCTCTTTCCCGTAAACACAATTAGGTAATCACATATATATATATATATATATATATATATATATATATATATATATATATATATATATATATATGTGTGTGTGTGTGTGTGTGTGTGTGTGTGTGTGTGTGTGTGTGTGTGTGTGTGTGTATATATATATATATATATATATATATATATATATATATATATATATATATATATATATATATATATATATATATATATATATATATACACACACACACACACACACACACACACACACACACACACACACACACACACACACATATATATATATATATATATATATATATATATATATATATATATATATATATATATATATATATATATATCAAATAAACACATTAACATATGTGAAGACATGAATCATATTTTACTCCTGGTTGTGACTCGAACCTAAAACACATAACTATACCACTGAAGGTCTGAAAGAAGAAAACGTACAGGTGACAACTATTCTAGAGAATGAACGCATTCTTTCTGAATGCTTTTTATTCATATTAAAGCCTCTTCCCAATCTCACTCGTGGCTTCGTTTTTGAATTTGATTTAAATCCCGTGCCATATAGGTATCAATAATAAACAAATAAACACATTAACATATGTGAAGACATGAATCATATTTTACCCCTGACTGGGACTCGACCCTAATACTCATAATTACTGAGCCAAGGCGCTACCAACTACACCACTGAAGAGCTAAAAGAAAAAGCAAACCTCACATCTAACTGCTACGCTAGGGAATGAACGTATTCTTTCTGAATGCTTATGTTCATATTTCAGCTTCTTCCCAACCTCGCTCGAGGGTTTGTAGGCTGTGAGTTTGCTTCTTCATTTAAATCTTCAGTGGAGTAGCTGGTAACTCCTTGACACACTAATTATGTGTCTTAGGTTCGAGTAATGCCAGGAGTAAAATATGATTCATATATATATATATATAATATATATATATATATATATATATATATATATATATAATATATATATATATATATATAATATATATATATATATATATATATATATACACTCGTATATCTCTTTCTTCTACCCTCTTTCCCGGGCCAAAAGGCTGCAACTGGAGGGGGGGGGGAGGTCATGAATAATAGATGAATACATAACTAACTCATAAGATTCAATCTCAGAGGCTGATCTGGCCTAAAATGACCTGCAATCTCCCCACACACTGAGGCTTCAAAAATTTGTCAGTGTGGCAATAAACCGTTGAAAGGACTTCCCTCCCTCCCTCCCTCCCAACATTAATTATGAGCCACTTCATGAAATTTGCACTTAGCTGTCCTGAGATAATGTGGATCATATTTCCCTTCCCCTCCCACCCCACCCCCTCCTCCCGCCACTGCCACTCCCTCACCCCAGCATCCTCTTTCCCAGCCACAAAATGCTGTCGCACTGATTGATAGAATTATAATGTATCACCTCTCCTCTCTTTCCTCTCTGGTGCTCTTTCCAAGAGAATCTCTTTCATTTCTATTGTATTTATTTACCTCTCTCTGGTTTTCTTTCAAAGATATGCCTTCTCATTTAATAAAGGCAACATTTTTCATCCTATCTGTATATTTAACGTAACTATTTTTTTTTTCATTCCCTTCTCCGTTCATACTCTTCCATCCCCACATACAGGAATCTGATAAGGAGGGAACGGGGGGGGGGGTTGTTAAAGGCGATCTCATCTACCTTTTTTGATAACGTCATTATACCGAATTATTTGAGAGCGATTTTTGACTATCACAGCTGTCAGTGCTATCTCTTTTCATCATTAAAATAAAACTGGGCATGCTATTATTTTCTCTCATTTCTTTCTCATTTTGCTTCTGGTGGTGAGTCATCCTTGAGTAAAAACTCATTCACCGCAAGAGGTAGAGACGGGAGTCCGTATCCCTGTTTAGATATATGTACGTATATATGAACGTCTGTCTGTCTGCGTGTATGTAATTACGTAATTGTGCTTACAGGGAAGAGCCCTATGCTCGTAACTCCCCGTCTTATGGTCGATTTAATTTTTGTACTCAGTCATGCTTATCATATTGTCCTTAAAACTATGGGGTGAGTTAGTATTAACTACCTCCTTGCTTAGTGAATTCCAGTCATCCTTACATCCTGCAAAGGAGTTTTCTTACGAAGCTTCAAACTATGACCTCTAGTTCCGGTGCCAGCCATATCCCACTTCATTCTTCTGGCTTCGAGTGATGGTCAGTTTATTTCCCTCGGCCTCTCCTCATGACTGAGACGGCATATTTTTGGCACCAGTTTCGTGGCATGTCTTTTTTCCGCTTAATTATGTGTTTTTTCAAATGTGGATTCCAAGTGGAGGCTGCATATTCAAACTTTGGCCTTACAGAGGTAAAATATATATTTATGAACATTTCCTTGTCCATTTGTCTGAAGGCTATCCTTACAGTTGCTAAGAATGCTTATACTATCCTTACTATGCCTTTCATATATGCATTTCCAGTATAGTTCTGCCAGTATGTTTACTCCTAAATCTCTCTCATTCTCCATCTCTTGAAGTTTAGCCTCTGCTATTAAGCATCCAAGCGTGAGTCTTCTTACACTTGTACCCATTCTCAATATCTTACATTTTGAAGAACTGAATTTCATTGGCCACGTTTTTGACCATTCATGCAGACTATTTAGGTCTTCCTGGATTTCCATACCATTTGAGGAAATAATAATGCTAACAATAGACTACAACATAGACATCCTCTGTGTAAGTGAAACTTGGCTTCCTCCTACAACTGAAAATAGATATGTGAATATTCCAGAGTTTAAAATATTTCGCAATGACCATGGCAGAGGGGGTGGGGTTTGTATTTATGTTAGAAATTATCTTAGTGCATCAGAAATAGCCACAGGTTTAGAAAAAACTGAGGAGCTCGAAGATTTATGGATCACTGTGCAGTATCAGAAACTTCCATCTTTCATTGCAGGGTGTGTTTACCGTCACCCTAAAGCACCTACCAGTTCATTCAATCATCTACTAGAAACATTCAGAAATATCTGTGTGCGTCATAAACCCATATACATACTTGGTGATTTTAATGATGACTTGCTCTCAGCAGATAACAAAATGAAAAGGGTGATCAACACTGTGAAGTTAACACAAATAGTGGCAAAACCGACCCGCATAACCCCCAATTCTAGGACTCTTATAGATCTGATAATAACAAATAAAGTGGAAAGTATACTCTATTGGGATGTAGTTCCCTGCCCAATTGCAGGCCACGAGCTGAACATTGCTATGCTAAACATAAACAAGCCCAAAAGGAAGCCTCTCTTCAAGACATTCCGGTGTCTAAAAAATTACTCCCCTGATATCTTTTGTGAAAAATTAATCAACAACACAAATGCACTTAATAGAATTAAATACACAGATAACGTCGATTTGCAGGTTGAGATTCTAACAAAAGTCTTCCTTGAATGCTTAGATAGTTGTGCACCCATTGTAACAAGAAAAATAACTCGCCCCTCAGCCCCCTGGCTAACTAATGACATCAAAGAGGCAATGCAAATCAGAAATCAAATACAAAAAGAGCTAAAAATGAATAGATATGATATGACTCTCCGAGAACGTTATAAAACAGAAAAGAAACGTGTCAGATCTCTCATCAGTGTAAGTAAAAAAGACTTTTACAAAAAACAATTTAATGACTCTAGACATGATACAGCAGCAACATGGAAAGTGATAAGAAGCATGATACCAAATGAAAAGAGTACCTCAGAAAGTTATGAAAATATTACGGAGTTGAAAGACAAAGCAGAAAACTTTAATAACTATTTTGCTAACGTTGGCAAAAATACATATGAAAAAACTCAAGAAAACATCAACTCAGTGAATATGAGTAATTGCTTAAATGACAATTCTTCCAATGAAAACACAAGAGAGTACTTCAAGCTTATTCCTATCGATTGTGCTACCCTAATTCTTACCATAAAGAGCCTAAGAAACTCTGGCTCTTATGGTTCAGATGGTATACCATTTCAGTTCATCAAAGATGCTCTACCCGTGATTGCATCCTATATTCTAACTATTATGAACACTTCCATTGTTACTAAAAAGTTTCCTGACTCTTGGAAAATAGCACATGTAATACCTCTGCATAAAAAGGGGGACAGAGAAGATGTGACAAACTATCGTCCCATTTCCCTGCTACCCATTTTCTCTAAAATATTAGAAAAAATTGTTGCATGCCAACTTATGTCATATTTAGAATCAAATAGACTACTAACGATTAGCCAACATGGTTTCAGACCAAAACTCTCGACGGAAACTGCACTGCTTAAAGTTACGAATAGTATATATAATAATATAGATATGAAAAAAAAATATCTTTGCTAGTTTTGTTGGACTTATCAAAAGCCTTCGACAGTGTAAACCATGAAATTCTTTTAAGTAAATGTATTAACTTAAATATTGATCCAAGCTGGTTTAGCGAGTATCTATCTAATCGTAAACAGTCCATACGTCTTAACAACATTATCTCTGTGCCAAAAAATGTATCATTTGGTGTTCCACAGGGATCAGTACTTGGTCCTATCCTCTTCTCCATTTACGTAAATGATCTATCTTCTTTCATTTCTGACTGTCTAGTCGTACAATATGCAGATGACACTCAACTACTCCTTAGTGGTGATATTAATAATCTCCAAGAGCTAACTTTAAGAGCAGAAAACACTCTGTCAAAAATTAAAACCTATTTCCAAGAAATTGGGCTGTTAATTAACGAAAGTAAAACACAGTGCATATTTATTGGTTCAAGGTTCCACATAGCACAAATTCCAGAAAACACAACAATTAATTTTTGCGACAATATTATCACACCTAGCAAAACAGTCAAAAACCTAGGAATTCACTTTGATAACCACATGTTGTTTGATTCCCACATAGATAAAGTATGCAAAAAGGTTACAGGAACATTAATGTACTTATCACGTATAAAAGACAATTTTGAGACTACCACTCGAATAACTGTTGTTGAATCTCTAGCCCTAAGTCACATTAATTACTGCACAACTGTTTGGGGAGCTACCACTAAGACTCAGATAAACAGAATACAGAAGCTTATTAATTTTGCAGCTCGACTTGCCCTGGGAGGAATAAGAAAATACGACCACATCACACCAGCTCTCAATAAACTTGGGTGGCTGCGGGCAGAAAATAAGGTCGCTTATGCTATTTATGTTTTTGTATTCAAATTTTGGACCATCATTATCCTAGCTGGCTATTTGATTTAAAAACAGTCAGGGATATAAGGGGAACCAACACAAGACAGAGCAGTGAGCTCTTTATTCACAGAACAAACACAGAAGCAGGTTCAAAGATGATCACTATCAAAGGGCCAACACTCTGGAATAATATTCCAGAGCATCTTAAAAATGCATCCTCTTTCACAGCTTTCAAAGGCAAACTATACACTTTTCTTTTGGACAAATAGTTGCTGCTCATTAAGAACTAATTATTCTCATTGTAAGGAAACAAATATGGAAATGATGCCGATAATAACGATCCTGTATCTAGTGGCATACTTACTACTTTATTATTAACATTATTGTAAAATTTTTATTACAGCATTATTATTTTCTATGAAAGCTACATTTAATTTAACTATATGTCTAACCCTCTTATTTATTAGTTTAATTACATGTCTACTTATAAGTTACTATTAATGTTGAATAAGCATTGTACAAAATGGAAATAAATGTTTTTTTTTTTTTTTTTTTTTTTTACTTTCTTCACAATGATTGCATCATCTGCAAACATATTTAAGAATGAATTTACAGACTGTTAGGTCATATTCGTATACAAGGAACAAAACTGGTTCTTCATTCAGACACTGAGTGTCTTACGCTAACCCTCTATTCCCTACCTTCTAAGTAATTTTTTCTCCATTCAAAGACATTTCCACCTACTCTCCTGTGTGGGGCCGTATCAATTGCCTTCTGGAAATCTATGAATATGCAATCGGCCCAGCCCTCTCTTTCCTGTAAGATCCGGCTTAACTTATCATAGTATTCTAATAAGTTTGTTACTGTCGATCTGCCTTCTCTGAAGCCATGTTGTCTCACTGACAAAATATTGAAGGATTTCAAGTGAAGAGAGACGTGTTTTCTTAGCATGTTTCCGGCATCTTGGAATCTCCCCAGATTCAAGCGACATTTCATATATGATGCATATAGCCGCCGATACTGGATTAGAGCATTTGTTAAGTATAAGGGGCTATATCATCAGGACCTGTGGCTTTATGGGCAGCTAACTCCATCAATGCTTTGCATACCTCTGTGTCTGAAAAGAAGATGTTCTCTAATACCTGCCCATGAGCTCCTATATCTGCAATCTGAGGGATTGGGGTATTTTCTGTTGTAAATACTTACTGAAACACCTTGTTCAATTCTTCGAAGATCTCTTCATCCATCTCAGCAATGCATCCATCTGCTCTCTTTAATTTTAAAACCTGCTTTATGACCGTCAGCTTTTCTCTGATAATGTTATGGAAAAGTATGGAATTTTCTTTAGCCTTCCTGGTGATATCCCTTCCATAATCTCTCTCTGCCTCTCTTTTTTTACTTAGGTGATCATTTCTTGCTCTTTTATAAGTCTACCAGGCATGTATGTTTTTTCTCCTTCTATATCTTTTCCAGCATATGTCTCTCCACTCCTTTTCTCTCTTACACTCATTATTCAACCATATCTCTCTGGCACGAATAACTCCTATGCTGGTGGAAGGTAGGCCACACTTTACTATCTTTCCATATTCTTCACAAATTATGTCGTATAGTTCTTGCACAGATTTGTTGATAAATAAGATCCTCCAGTCAATAACTGCAAAAAGCTCATTAATTTTATTGTAATCTCCTTTCGGATTCTTCCTCCTCGCGTTTTCTTAGCACCTCTACTTTCAGACAGGACATCTTCGATGATACACTCCATCAACAATACACAGCAGTCACTTTTTCCAGTTGGTGGTTCATACAAAATTTTTTCAATATCCAACACATTATTTGTGAATACTAGATCAAGTAGCTATGGCTCATCCCCACCCCTGGCCTTCGTTGGTTCCAGTATATGTTGGTGTAGGAAATTCCCTTGCACACAATCTAGGAATCTAGTCTCGAATGAGTCCTCCCCACTGTGCAGGTCAAGATTTATCCAATCTATCTCTCTATGATTAAAATCTCCCATAAGCAAAATCCTACTCTTTCTCTCCCATGCAATGTTGACATCTGAGTTTATGACTTCAATAGTACCTATGTGACTTTCCTCGTAAACTTTTAGACTATGGTGATTCCTTGGTGGGCAATATACAACTGTAATTATAATGCTCTCTGACCTGGTATTTATTCAAGCAACAAGAAATTCACTGAACGCACATTCTACAACAAAATTTATTTCTTCAGACTGAAATCTTTCACTGATTTTGCCTTGACTCAGCCACTCCCCTTATAAGGGGAAATATGGCTCATATATATAGATAGATACTAATTATATGCAATAGTAGTAATGGTAGTAGTAGAAGTAACAGGTGTAATTATTATTTTATGTTTTATGTGTCACTTTTAGTTCCCATCATAGGGTAGGACAGAGACAGACTGGAGCCGGTGAATAAAGAGTGGATGCCTTCTTAGCTCCCTACGGTGGGCTTAGACTGCGGATCCATCACCCTCCCGAGGTGAGGATTCTTGCCACTACGCTATCGTAGTATTATTGTTATTTTCTTATTATAATCAATAATAATAACAATAACAATAATAATGATAATAACAATAATAATAATAAATATTATAATCATTATAATTATCATTATTTTTATTATTATTATTATTAATATTATTATTATTTTATTATTATCATCATCATTATTATTTTATTATTATCATTATTAGTATGACTATTATTATGATTATTATTATTATTATTATTATTATTATTTTATTATTATCGTCATCATCATTATTATTTTATTATTATCATTATTAGTATGACTATTATTATGATTTTTGTTGTAATTATAATCTTTATCACTATTCTTCTTCTTCTTCTGCTTCTTCTTTTTCTTCTTCTTCTTCTTCTTCTTCTTATTATTATTATTATTATTATTATTATTATTATTATTATTATTATTATTATTATTATCATCATTATCATTATTATTATTATTATTATTATTATTATTATTATTATTATTATTATTATTATTATTATTATTATTATTATATTGTCCATCCATCCATATACCAAAGCCATATTGCCCCTTATAAGGAGGGTGGCTGAGTCAAAGACAATACTTTGACTTTTTGTGGGAATTATTGTAATAACAATAATAATAATAATAATAATAATAATAATAATAATAATAATAATATTAATAATAATAATAATAATAATAATAATAATAATAATTATAATAATAATGACAACAACAATAATAATAATAATAATAATAATAATAATAATAATAATAATAATAATAATAATAATAACTGTACATAAAGTGCAGACCCATGGAAAATAATGTAAAAGCAAAAAAGAAAAAAAAAAGAGCATGAACACTTGCAGACATTACATGATTTGTGAATTACAACACACAGACACAAACACATATGCTATATAGCCACAAGTGAAAGAACCCTAAAAAGCTATGCTACGGACTGCTTTTGTATATAATATTTTCAAAGTATTTTGAAGATGAGTCAAGAGGTCACGGAACTCTCCTCAACATCATTAATCCATCTTAGGAGAAGACAGAGAGAGCAGGAGGAGAGGGATGAGTGGGGAAAGTCTGTGTTTAGCTGACGCGGGTCAAAGGGATTTCTCGCACTTGCTAGTACAGTTAACTGTGACGGGTGGGTGTAGGCTGCCAAGACTTGAAGCGATGGGGGTAAACCAGCTACGGCTGTCGGGCTCATGGCAGAAGATCTTTGGCCACTTGCACAGTGGATGACCCAAGCAGTGTGTTGGGGGAATTGTGGCAGCCCTTTATTCCCGTTGGGCTAAGGGGAATGAATGTGTATTTTGACATGGCCATCCAACTTACCAAGGGTATTGCAGCCTTTTAATATGTATGAAAAAATAAAAAGCACAGGATAAAACTTGAAAAAGAGCAACACCTGCTTGTAGTCCTGCTCTTAGAAAGTACTAAGCACATATGCTGTAGCAATTGTAAAGGTTTTGCAATCGTAGCCATAAAAGCTTGAGGAATTATATGAAGAAATCCAATAGCATCACAATAATCTCTCTCTCTCTCTCTCTCTGTTTCAGGATATGTAACTATGACAATTATACAGGCATGAATCTCTCGCTCTCTCTCACTCAAACACACATACACACACGCGCGAGCGAGCGCGCATTTCATAACATTAGCTCACAAAACTCTTCCGCTAAACCGGCTATTA